>PRKT01000019.1:606633-643320 GCA_003671525.1 Saccostrea glomerata | reverse complement strand
GCCTTCGGGATATGGGTTTCGGGGCTTGGTTGTTGGTAGTGGCCGTCCTTGCTGAAAGTACCCCACCTCTCCCCGCTTCTTTTAACTGTTACATGTATGATTATGAATTTATAATGTCACACCAAAAGATGTTAAATTTTTAAAAGCACATTTTTTTTTTATTGTGAACTTTCCACAGGAATCCTAAAAGGCATGAAAATAAGCTACAATTATATTATGATTATCAAGAACAGTTTTTTTATTTCAATAGTGATGATTGAAAAGTTCGGTGTTTAATTCATTGCTAATAAATTGTTGTGTTTTTTTTTGGGGGGGGGGATTAAATTACTAATCGAACTCCCTCCTTTTCGGGGTTTAATTAGATTTTGAGCCTGCTATCAATATTACTGGTGGACCTGCTAGACTTTTCTCTAATTGCTACATGTACATTGTACTTTAACATGTTTAAACTCCTTGGCCTTTAGCTAAAAAAAATTCCCACATCATTTTAACACGTAAAATTGTTAAATGAATCAGAATGTTGAAAGCCCTTTTCTTAGGAGAGTTATATCTCTAGCTGGAACAAAACTAACATCTCATCAAAGGCAGGAAATATAACAGTATTTTAATTCAATATTTTAGTCGTGATTGGTATAAGTGAAGTCATGGGAAAGATTATGTCGAAATTCATCTATACTCGTTGATTTGCAGGGCTGTACTTATGCATACAGCTTTAGCTGGTCCCGCCCTGTATTTCTTTTAATGTTTTTTTTTTTCGTTAAGAAATCTGGTAAGGTATGCTAGTAAAAATAAAATCCCGGTTAGTTTATTACTCTTTCGGAAATTACTTTCCTACAGGCCTGAAGATCGAGTCTATTAGTCAAGCAAGGTTTTTTTTAATAAAAAGAGTAGCATGTCGGCGAATAAAAATAAAGTAGTGTACACCATAGATAAAGAAATGTTTGTTTGAGTATTGACAAACTTCATACCTTTATAGAATGAAATCAACAAAAACTGCACAAAAATACAATCGTGACAATTATACAATGAATTAATTATACAATTAATTCTTTTAATAGATTGCCTTAGCATGCACTACTTTAAAAGCCATTGTTCTTAAGGAAAACAAAATCATGCAAAATATTATAGACTTTTCTTTATCTAGAGCAATGGCCTTTGGAGAAAAAAAAATGGCTGAAAATTTTTTAGTTTGTTAAATATAATGTATGTGCATTTAGGACCCTACATTGTAATTTCATGCGAAAAGTGCAGGCGTTTACTACACGGGGATCTGCGTACATATTTAAACAAAAAAGGGGGAAAAACGTTTTATGTGATGAATTATATTATAAACATTTATCTAATAAATGTCTTTGTAGTACGTTAGATTACAAATTTCACACAAAAACCCATCAACAATATTAAATCCATTTTGATTTCACATTGATCTATAAACGTAATTCTGATTTAATATAATTATACACGACGAGAATTAAGATCTATTCAATACCTATAGAAAATTATTTAATTTCTAAAGAGGAGAGTTTTATTTTAAATCAGTGATGAAAATTGAAATAAAAATTCTAAATAGTTTGTTCTTTCATTGAACTTCTTAAATGTAGGTTATTTTATAAATATGTTCTCTTGTATAACTTTATTTATGGAATATACAATTTTTTAAATGATAAAAGAAATTCGAATCATCTTCTTAATTTAAGAGAATTTTCGGTCGGAGACTGTGTGTGTACATGCTCGACAACAGCCCATTGTTCCCTTTAGGTACAAAACCGTCTCAATTCACATCGAATATACAAAAAATACACAGTGACAGGTGTCTTCGCGGCACGTGTCTCCACCTGATATGGCACGTGAGGACAGGTGTCCCTAATTACACAGGCCGATCATAGTGACTTTTTCAAAAGCGTTTTCTTTTGGGGGGGGGGGGCTTCTCAAGAAAAAAAAATAAAAAGCAACCCACCCACCCCAATAATAAAAACAATGATTTAATAAATTAAAAAAGACAATATTCACTATTAATAGCAAAATACTAGTATGATAATACTCAGCCCCAAGCCAATTCGATGAATGATTCTTTTCTGACCAGTTTATAAATTATTAATATATTAATTCATATTAAAACAAAATCTTTATCAATTTCTAAACTTGTATTTAAAAACTTGAAACACTAAAAATGTAATTTTGACAAACCAATTGAAGTATTTTTTTTCCTGACCAATTACCCCGGTATATAAGAAATGCCAACCTCTGGTATCTAACACAAATGCCTGGTAAGGTACCTTGATGTCTTGTGAATACATGTAATTATGTAAAAATAATTCTTCAATGTCAATTGCAAAATATTGGAAAAAAATTAATTATTTTATTGAGGAACGTCTCACCTGTCCTTACTCAGTAATCGTAACTTGACATATTTCTTTATTTACTTTTTAATCGATCTTTTTAGTAAACCTTTTCTGTAAATAATTTCATTAAATGTACCCTTCCTTAGCTCTTCCATTTTTTTTCAAAGGAACATTCATCATAGACAGCTTCAAGAAAGTGGGATCGTAATGATTGATTTCTACATAACTGCATGCACTTACTTTTTCCTATTCCACTTCACGCATTCTATACGAGTTTACCAAAACTTATGTGATAAATCAAATTCAAAATTAAATTAAATTAAATAAAATTCAGTTAAATAAAATTAAATTAAAATTGAATTGCGTTCACGGTGCTGGAATATTAAATTAATCACACAGAAATACACATCTAGTTATTTTAACTGTTTGAAGTTAATTATTTTGATACAGCATGTAAACACTTTTGAAATATTTCTATAATTGGTAAAAATATGGTAACATAATTAAATATTTAACTTTTTGTAAAATAAAAGGTAGGGTGGTTAGTATTGAGATATACTTTCAAAGTTTCCCTGCCTGGGAAACATGGGGAAAACTACACATTGGTGGCTTCCATGTCGAGAATCTGTATGGAAACCACTAAGGCATGTTTACATGGTTTCCTATCTTGGGAAACTTACGGGAAACCACAGGTTGGTTGTTTCCATATCGGGAATCTATATGGAAACCACCGGGGCATGTTTCCATGGTTTCCTATCTTGGGAAACTTACGGGAAACCACAGGTTGATTGTTTCCATGTCGGGAATCTATGTGGAAACCACCGGGGTATGTTTCCATGGTTTCCTATCTTGGGAAACTTACGGGAAACCACAGGTTGATTGTTTCCATGTCGGGAATCTATGTGGAAACCACTATGTGGTTTCCATAAAATGGAAACTATATGGAAACTACTGATGTCACGATTATCATATGTTTCCATCGGGTTTCCAAATTTGGGAAACCTGGCTTTTCATCCTGTGGTGAATCGCAACGCGGATGCGTTAAGCCGTAGACCTACCTCACTGGAAGAAGAAGAAATGAAAGTTTCTTTAAGGCCGTGTCACACTGTCACGATTTATGCTACGATTACCCACGATTTAAAAATAGTTGAAAATCGCCGTTAATCGCCAGGTTTGTCTTGCGATTTTTCTACAGCGTGTGGAATATTTTGCTGCTAGAATGGTGTGTCTGCGATGCCTGTGCGACAAAGTACGAGGTTTGTTCGATTTAAGTACGAACTGAGGCGACAGCATTACGAACTGGATACGATATTTCTACGATTATAAAGGATTAAACGCGGTTACATACGATACTCATACGAAGGACTACGATATGCTACGTTACAAACACGATATTCCCACGACTTATGCCGATTTCTTTCAAATATACATGTAAATGAATGATTTGTCTGAAATCATTAAACATCATACGTGTGTTATTTGATCATGGTAAAAACTACAGTGTGGAACTTTTGATTATGTTCAATCTCTTCATGTGTTTATTGTACATGGGGTTTATAGTTTCTGTTACACATGTATTTTCAATTTATTTCACTTTTCTAAGTTTCTTTCCTTTTATTTTAGGCAGTATTTTGATTTCGACAGTGTTAACATCAGACACCGTCTGCCTACATCGTATTAATTCGTAGTTCAATCGCACAGTTTTCGTACAGGGTTTGCCATCACTCGTCCCTTTTCGTATCATATTCGCGGTAAATTCGTGCTATGTTCTTATCAATTCGAAGAACACTCGCAGTATCTCGTAGGGCACTCGCAGTAACTCGAAAAACACTAGCACAAACTCGAAGGACACTCAAAATAACTCGTAGGACTCTCGTAAGTGTCGCGAGTACTACGAAGTCCCGCGAATGCCACACGAACTTCGAAGATTAACTACGAATATGAGTACGAGTGCAGTGCGGATGCTGTGCGATTGTCTACGAATAATTAAAAATCGTGCTGTGCCCACGATTGTTTTGAACATGCTCAAAACAATCGCCAAGTTTGGCGATTTGCTGCGATCTAACACGATTCAGGAAGATATCCTAGGAGTACTCTTGCGATAAACCCCGATTTGCTGCGATTTTTGAATTCGTAATGAATCGTAGATATAAATCGTGACAGTGTGACACGGGCTTTAGATAGGATCACTCAGAGTACATCATTGGAGATGTTAGATAGCCGTCTACTGACTCAGTTGAATTCAGAGATTACAGACTTTCAGATGCGGACAGTGAGCGCCATGACAACGCTTCCTGAGTATATTCCTGCAGACATAGCAGCACTTCAAGATCATGAGCTGAAGTTGAGTAGAATTCGTTACTAGATGGAGGAAAATCGTAAAATTTCGGTTGATAAATTGAAAAAGGAGCACAAAGATGTGAGAAAACTTCTTAATCAGAGAGATAAACTTTTCATTGAAAATTGTGTTTTATACAGGAAGATCACAGATGAGACTGGTGAATAGAGACAGCTATTGCTTCCTGAAGTTCTGAAGAAGACTGTACTGGAAAATATTCACAACCATGCAGGTCATCAAGGTGTCGAGCGAACTTATTCTCTGGTGAAGAAAAGATGTTTTTGGCCAAGGATGCTACAAGATGTCCAGAAATGGTGTAAATCTTGTGAAAGGTGTTTAATAGGGAAAGCTCCAATTGCAGCGATTAAGCCTACAATGAGTAATCTAATAGCAACCAAACCTCAAGAAATTCTGGCCATTGACTTTACTCTGCTAGAAAAATCATCTGATGGACGTAAGAATGTGTTAATTATGACAGACATTTTCTCAAAATTTACCCAAGCCAGACCGTGTAAAGACCAGAAAGCAAATACTGTCGCAAAAATTCTTGTTAAAAACTGGTTTGTGAATTTTGGAATCCCTAAGCGTATCCATAGTGACCAGGGACGCAATTTTGAGAGTTTCATTGTTCAAGAACTGTGTAGTTACTACAACATTAAAAAATCACGGACAACGCCTTATCATCCGGAAGGGAATGGACAATGTGAAAGATTCAATAGGACCATGCATGACAGACTGAGAACATTACCTCCAGAAAAGAAAAGGGAAATGGCCTGAATATCTTCCGTACTTGGTGTATATCTACAATGCCACTGTTCATTCATCAACCGGTTACTGTCCACATTTCTTGTTTTTCGGACGAGAACCAATTCTTCCCATCGATTTGATGCTTGGATTACACAAATCTTCAGACAATGACATTGAAAACCTACCTATGGATGATTGGATACAAGGCCATAAGAAGAAAATGTTGGGAGCATCAAAGTTGGCATTGTCAAATACAGAAAAATCTGCAGAACAGCGGAATCAGCAGAAGAACAAGAAACCCAGTGTTTCGGTCATTCCAGCTGGAACAAGAGTTCTTACGAGGAACCGTATTCTTGGAAGAAACAAAATTCAGGATACATGGTGTGCTACTCCATACAAAGTTGTGAAATACCTCGGTGATAATGTGTATTCTATTCAGCTGGCAGATGGATCTGGCCCGATCAAGAATGTGACAAGGAAAGAGATCTTAGACACAGCTGAAGAAGTGAATTCGAGTGATGGATGTTCCAGTTCTGAAGAATCTGACCTCGAGTATATACCAGAAAAGACCGTACAAGTTCAAGAGGAAGAACATTCCGCAACTGCCGAGAATTTGGAAGAAGCTGTTAAAGAAAAACCGTGTATTCCTTCAACAAACAGGGAAGCACTACTAAGTCAGAAACGTACTGACATTCCCATTTTTTACTAACAAACTTAGAAAATCACTGACAATGTGCTGTCGTTATTGTAAAACTTAGACAATTACTGACCTTTTTACTGCCGGTGCTGATAAACTTAGAAAAGTGCTGACAATCTTAGTCGGTGCTGAAAAACTTAGACAATTACTGACCCGTTTACTGTCCCTGCTGAAAAACTTAGACAAGTGCTGACATTTACTGATAATTACTGTCCCTATTGTTCTCGCTCTCGGGGAGGCTGCAGTGGTGTGAAAATGACTGTGTGTTATACTTTGCATTTAAAAAACAGTCTTATTTTAATTTTTGATAAAAAAAAAAATCCCAGAGAGTTATCATTTTTTAATCTAAATATTATTGATATCTGTAAAATAATTCAGAATATGATTTGAAATTAACTATGAGTAAATCCAAGTTTAAATTTATGTGTTGAATATATCTATCCCTGTTCAATTAAAGAATCAAAATTAATTAAATTAATCATCAAGTTAGTTATCATCTATTTATTTCTTATTATTTTCAGACAGATATCGTACTTTAATGTAGAGCCCATCCCCCCCGTTTTCAGGATCGGAAAGTTGTATCAATTTTCTTTTCACGAATAGGACAGATGTCACTTGTTAAAAAAGGAAATCTTCTAATTATTGAATAATTACTGATAGGTAATTCAGTTTCCTAATGTTCTCGGACGTCTGTACAAGTCATATATTATATACCCCTGTTTAAGATTTCCGGTTTCATTTGCTCATACGGTAGTTCCCTTATTGAACAGTACAGTGTTCTATATATAAACTTGTACCATGCCTTGTTAATTTTGTCACTTAAAACATTTTATCTACATGAATGGTTGGTTGATCGATTACGCAGGGTTCATAAGTACCCAATGTCTGTAAGTCCGAGACTAATAAATAATTATCAGACTAGTAATAAAAATTCATGTACTAGCAATTATAGTAATCTTATGGAAAATATTTATATTTACTAGGTCAGCGGTAAGAATAATATTTATTTAGCAGTAGCATCATTCTCAAATATTTTTCTTCTCTCTCTCTCTCTCTTAAAGATACAAACAATATTGACACTATAAGTTACTTGTAATACATACTTGACAAGTGCTCCGTTTATTCACATTGCCGAGGGGGTTAGATCACTATTTAGTTTTTAAACTTAATCTTTAAGTATTTTTTAATCATGATTCAATTTTAACAAAAATATTACATGTTTCATACCTTCCATTTTTTCCCCTGTAGCTATCGGTGAATTGGACTTAATTTAATTTTATGTGACGAAATTAAATTAAATTTCATCTCATTAAAGTAGGTAGGCGTACAGGGGTGTTATGATGTTAACATAATGATAAAGCAGAAGGCGGACTTGTCTTGTAAAATATTTTACGAAGTAGTGAAAATTGAAAATCATTAGTCCGTCGAACCAGTGCTCTTAAATATTTAAATCGAACCCTCTAGCATACATGTATAAGTCCCCCCACCCCCCCCCCCCATGCACACACGTTACATGAAAAAAAAATATCTGGTATACCGGTACTTGAATATGATTTATAAAAAATGTGTAAGTTTTGTGAATGATGCAAATTTCTTTGTCCATTTGATCAATTCATACCCGTAATCATTATTTATCTGAATCAGGTTTCATTAATATCTTTCCTTTTCATAAATTAAGATTATTCGCTAATTGTAGGTGCCCACTATCTTCCGTGACGAGTTACCATTCATCTCTCCCTCTCTCTCTCTCTCTCATTCCAAAAAATCAATATCGACCCAGGCAAAGTTTAAAATATAGTTAAACACCAGCTGATATTTTATTTTACTGTCATAATACTGCTGCATATAAATTATGTTTGATTTTTAATTATTCTTAATTACTGCTAAAAAGTTAAGGAAATATACTATGAACTATTTTTTATTTGATTTGATAATCAAACAAATTTCCCACTCCACTGTGCCACACACGACTTAACAAAAAATATTAGGAACCAGTAATTTTACAAAACTTTGGATGTAATGTACCCCTTCTCATATATTTATTTATGCTTATATCTTTAAACAATTTGTGCCTTTCCCCGGTTGGTTTTTACATCAATCTTCTTTTTCATTAATCGTTAATTTTATCTTACGTCGGTATATTAAAAAAAAAATTTTATTTAATCTAAGAATAGGTTGAAGGATTGTAGATTGCATATTTATATTACGTTTGTGTTAGTGTGTGTTGAATTTCTCAAATTCAAACTGTCTTGAAGAAGAGTCTACCTCTCGCCGTAATGTTGCGTAACTAACTTCCAGTGAAAACCGGCGAGTGTTCTTCTGTATAATGCAGCAGTGACATCTATTGTCTTCTTTACCCGCTACCGTACACACTCGGTTCGCCTCAGGCGATTTCTTCCACACACAGGTGCTTCACAGAGTTTCCGATGGTATGTTGAATGATTATGTAATTCGGCATGATACTGGTTTCGATGCCGAACAAAGCTATGAAACATCGTTATTAAGTTAATTGAATTTATTAATTTTTTTTATCTAAACAGATAAAAATGAGTACAAACTTAAACACGACAGTATTAATTGTGTGTTGTACGTTAGTAAAATAAACAAGTACATGTTCATTGTTCTACATTTAGTTCGCACGTGCCCCCCCCCCCCCCCATTTTAATTTGAAAAGAAACTAGATCCATGTGAACGTCTACCGACACTCTAATTGAAAAGAACATGATATTAATTTCTATCAAAGTTTTGTTTCAGGAGTATGCATAGACAAAAGATGATAATATAAAATGTCATAGTTTTACATGTATTTGAATTAAAATAACACTTTCAAGTGGGGATCCAGAAAATCTAGATTCGAAAATCAGCTAAAAGATGTACATTATTTCAACAGAATAATGCGGACAGTAACTAAATCAATGAATGTCAAAGGATCAATGATCAATGCAGGCCCGTAGCCCCCCTCCCCCTGCCCAATGAATAAAATAAAAAGTCTTCTTTTTTTTTAAATTATAAATCCCCCGTCTGTCTTTTAATTTTGGTTTCTTATTGCAAATGCTTGGATTCGGGTATGTTTGACTGCACAAAATCAAATATGGGCGGCCTCCACATAATTAAAAAGAACGAGTGCACTTATGGGCCCCGGTAAAATGTGAAAAAATAAAAAATCAAATAAATCAAAAAAAATTATCGCAATTTATTAATTGATATCTAAACCACACGATTCAACAAATTTTAACACTGAAATTCATGAATACACAAAGAGCAAAGCCATACAATGTGGTAGGGGTCAGCCAATATTCGTGATTTTCTATAGTAAATCGAGAAGTGTCATTCATTTCTAAGCTATTGTTTACTATGAGCCTAACGTTGTGCAAACTTGTGCGAATGACAATAGACGCATAATACATTTATACAACTTGTGTGAAAGTAGGAAGTTTGCACAAGATTAGGCTGATACCTAAAATATTAAAAATGTATAAAAAGTTCAATGTTTTTTCCTATAGGAAACGAGAGCTATTTACTTGTATTACCTATATAAGCCGTAAACATTCCTCAAAGGTGCTCACTGTATAGCCAGACTTTGTATCATTCAAGTCGTGCCGCTTAAAGATGTTTGTATGTGTTTAGTTTTGAAAACACTAGTAAAAGGGTAACGAGAGTTTGTTTCGTTCATGAAAATGTCAATATTTTTATCATCCATGCAAGACAATGAGACAGTATTGGGGTCCACCTAAATACCCTAGCTTTCTTTTAATTTCAAAATTCAAGGAAACTAATATCAGTGCTTATTGTATTTCTTTTTTAATACAAACGTGCATTTTTTTAAGTTCGGTCATTATGGCTCCAGGCATCTACACAACCTCGTTCGATTTTCATAAACATATAAGACAGGGCAAGAAGAAGCATTCGGTAAACGCCCCTGTCGATGATCCGCCATCAGATTGTTCAAGTGTCGATTTAAATGTCCCTCGATTAAAATAAACAAAACTCAAAGTAGATTCGGTACGGTTTTTCCGAATTTGGGCATATAGAGGCATCCAAAAATAGTCCATTGTTTTAAATCCATGCTGATTTAGGTGATGCTTAACGTGTTTTTTTTTAATCAGAAATATCCATTAGTATTTAAATAATTCCCAAAGAGAACGATTTGGTATTGAATTCTTTAGAAAATCGGCACAGAAAAAGGGCCCATTTAGCATTGCTTAAGTGCGCTTGTCCTTTAAATTTTTAATTATGTGGAGGCCGCCCATATTTGTTTACATACTATAAAAAACTATAACAAACGCCTTTCCTCAAAAGGGGCACCTACAGCCTCACCGCGCGCTATGAGTTTATTAAATTTAATGAAAATTGAATAAAACACATCTAACCTAACAGTTTAATTCTTTAAGGTGTTTCCACCCTCACAATTTTATAGGTTCAAAGTACAAAATCTGCATTTATTTTCATTTAATATACTTTAAACTTTCCAATTATTGCAAAAAAATGTATAGGTCACTATATTATTTGAGATGCGAAACATAAATAAACACAAATGTACATGTCAACATAAAAATTCGCACATTTTTGTAAACTGTATTATGAAAAATATGTAAAAACTGGTTAAATTGCATAATTCTGATGCTGAGTGTTTCTAAATACTTCATACTTAAAAGGTACTTCTGAATTGTGAATATCAGGGAAACTATTTTACAATAAAGCAAATGCTTGAAAGAAGAGACCTTAGAAGGAGTTATTGCCCTTGTCAACAATTTTTAAAAATTGAATAATTGAATAAATATAGAAAAAATGCATTTTTAAAATTCTTTAACTTTACAATATTTGTCCTTACACCAATTGTAAAGCATTCTTCCAAGAGATATTGTTCTATTAAGAATGACTTTAAATTAATTACAGTTTTTGCAAAAACCTATGACATAATAGGAGGGTGGAATTACCTTAAATTAATATTAAATAAAATCAGGGAGTCAATAATTATTAATAAAATATTATAAAATGCATGTCATGTAATAACATTGTTTTATTATAAAAAAGAAAAGACCTCTCATTCAAATTTCATATCTCACTACAAAAGGAAGATTTTTATTTTTTTTAATTGCTTATCTTTTTGAAGGTTTTGAAATTAATCCCTTCTCTTGAAAATATTTTTTTTACAAATCAATTTTCTATAAATCGATCAAAGAAGTCTTTTTTTTAAAGATATCATCTGGACATAGTTAAAGATTATATGAAAAAACAAATAAATGAAATAATCTATGTTAAAATTTAAAAAAATCAATTCCACACAACTGCAGCCTCCCGAGAGCGAGAACAATAGGGACAGTAATTATCAGTAAATGTCAGCACTTGTCTAAGTTTTTCAGCAGGGACAGTAAACGGGTCAGTAATTGTCTAAGTTTTTCAGCACCTACTAAGATTGTCAGCACTTTTCTAAGTTTATCAGTACCGGCAGTAAAAAGGTCAGTAATTGTCTAAGTTTTACAGTAACGACAGCACATTGTCAGTAATTTTCTAAGTTTGTCAGTAAAAAATGGGAATGTCAGTACGTTTTTGTCTTAGTAGTGAAGATTCAGAAGAAGAGACAGTAGAAGTGACACAACCTCGACGAAGTAAGCGAACGACGGCAGGGAAACATTCCAACCCGTTCAATTTACCTAGGAGTACAGTACCGTGCAATCAAATTTCCGCTGAACAGACAAATTTTAAAGAACTAAGTAATGCGATTGTGAATCTTGGTGCTACATTAAGTGCTACTTTAAGTGATTCGTTGGCAAGACAAAATCAGATGTGATTATGTAGTTACCAAATCAGAAGTAATTATGTTATTTCATTTGATCGTGTATATACCTGAATGTTGTGATAGAAAATCTTTATTTTTTTTTAAAACCTTATCATTGCTGTGGAAAGCAATGACAAAAGGGGGGGATGTGTAAGAGGGCGAAGTATATTTTGCATCGGGTTCGAGATTCAGATTGAAATTTTTTTTATAAATTTTACAAATTATGAAAAGGAAAATTATTTTTATGTTTATATCCTTTTTGAATAACTGAAATAACGTTAGTATTTGGCTGAAAGTAATTTTTATAATTTATTCTTGGCACTTGTGAATTTGATTGGTTGGTCAATTTACCGAATGTACAGTAGGCCATCTTTTGGCGGTATTTTCACAGTAGATGTTGAGCAGTGAAGACGTGTGTCAGCCTTGTTATACGAAACGCCTTTTGTCTGATATATGTGAGTAATGATATTTTTGTCTTACATTCATATTAGACTAGGTACTTTTGTCATAAGTGAATGATTATTCTATATTTTGTGAAATATGCAACCGTGTAATCTCCGGATTGAAAGTTGATTATTACTAGTCAGAAATGATGCCGTGATGTTATCATCTAGTCATTTGTTTATAAGTATGTTTATAGGTTAAAAATAATAGATGCCCTGATGTTATAGATATGATTTTAAAAGATTGTTCAATACAAAACATATTTATTATAATAATGGTTCCTTGTCAAGTACATGTATGTATATTTGTATGAATTGAGTAGTAAGACCTGATTGTATTTATAGTGAACAGTCCTCGTGTGATGACGTCACAGTGACCGGGAGCCATACTGCATTCCTTACTTAGGTTTGTGAACTGTGTACATTTTTATTACTAATTATTTATACTGCATATTTATTTCTTACTAAAATGATATACTGTATGATAAAGTGTAATAGAAGTTTGACTGTCCTAAATATTTCTTAATGAAATGAACATTACTTTTTCCTAATATTGAAATGTCAGGAGGTTATATTGTACTTGTTTACATTTATTTATTTTTATGACTATCATTTTCAATTGTTTATTGTTTATTTTAGGACCATTATCATCATCATCATAACCATTGATATCCATTCATATCAAGAATAAAAGAACTATACAAGAACATTATTCTCTTGTGTTACACAATGAAAAAAGCATCTCTTAAATTCCGACATCCAGAGAGGTTTCAAATTTCTGAAATGTAAAAACAAATCGATAAAATTGGTGATAAAGTTTATATTTTGTATGGATAAGGATCAAAATAACTATACTACTTATATATGTTTCGTTTTTTTTTATTTGAAAGAATTTATGACTTCAATTCTCGATAGATCTCATCGAGCTTGTTCCAACAATATTCATGACTCTTTTTTTAATTTGCCACCTTAAGTATTATTATTCTCAGACGACAAACGGTTATCAAGATGAATTTTTATTGAAACTGTTTAAAGAGCGACAACTCAACTAAAGATTAAAGCTGGATAGAACATTCATTTGATATACAAGTCGTAGTCTTTTATTAAGACATTAAATATTGTTAAAACTACGAATCATTCCTCATTTTTAAAGAAAATATTTCAAAATTAATGTTTTATTTAACTTTGATACATCAGATATTATTATATCGCGACAGCGCTCAATGGCTATCCCAATTCTGACACCAAAACTTGTCACGGGATAGTGCTCATACTTGTATTAATGTCACACATGTAAGCATTCGAAATGGCCTATCCCACTTACTGAAAATGCTGTTTTTTTCCTTGTCTTTTTGTTCAATTTCCACTTGCCAATAGGAACTTGTTAAGTTATTTTGAGAAATATTTGGATCCTATCAGTCTGTCTATTGTGTCATCTATTCTTGGTAAGTTGTAGGCATCTTTGAAGGTACGTGCGTATAGTTTCCTATAATCGATACAAAATCGAAGACTGCCATCTTTCTTCCTGACCAGGACAATGTTAGATGAGAATGGGCTCAGGGATGGTCTTATGGCACCAATATCCAACATCTCCTTGACATGTTGTCGAACTTCCTCCAACATTCCTTGTGGTATACGTCTGCAAGCATCTTTAAATGGCGTCTCATCTGTCAACTTGATCTCGTGCTTCAATAGTTTGGTCTTGCCAATGTCTGTTGGGCCATCAGAAAACAAGTGTTTCCATTTTCCTAGAAATTCTTTAGCTACACTTACCTGATCTTGAGTAAGGTTTTCCTCAGTAATCTGTAAATTCAAATCCTCCAAAGATTTTCTGGGCTTCTTACCTGAGTTTTGAGATTCAGGAGACCAAGAATCTACTACCTTTACACCATGAATAGAACATAAAAGTGATTTTGGAGGTATCTGAACCGATTTGACATAAAGATTACACACCCTAACAGGAATGGTAACTGTGTGTTTACCCTGGGTAAGGGGAATAACTCTAGTACATATGACAAGATCACCAGACAGACTGGTATTTGTTTGTTCTGTCAATGCAGAATCAATACTATTTACATTTTTTACAATACCTCTAATGACTTTGGTTTCATTTGGAGCAACTGCAATGGTATGTTTACTATATTTGTTGTCCTGACCGGCGTCTCATCGTTCATGCTCTCGAATGCCAGCTGCCACTCGTCTGGTAGGTCTGACGTCTGAGACATCATCTCACAGTTTTGTCTGCAAAGACGAATAAAGTTAGTACCTATGATAACTGGCACATTCTTTGTATAATTTGTTTCAGGTACAACAAGAAGCAAGGATAAGGCATGAAAAGTCATTCATACAAGGAACATTGATTTGCATCTCTATATAGCCTTTGTATGGTAATTCACTGCCATTGGCACTTCTCACACTAAGCCCAAAGTTTGTCAAACTTAACAGTTCAGGCATAGGTTTGAGAGACTCATAGAAAGATTCTGAAATACATGTTACCATAGACCCTGAATCAGTAAGTGCCTTGGTCTTGGTACCAAATACAGTAATATCTGCTTCATTTGGACTACCTACAAGTCTTGTCAATAGATCTTGATGGGGTGGTATAGTAGGGCATTTAGCAAATTGATCTTCTGTTCGCCCTGCAACAGAAGATGCTGCTAGTTTAAATCATTACCTCTCTGGTTTTTACCATAACCTCTATTGTTACCGTACTGCTGTGAGGAATTTCCTCTTCCTCTCCAATTCTGGTATCTGTAGTTTCCTCTGTTGCCTCGGTAACTGTTTCCGGAGTTGCCTTTGGAATTCTCTTGAGGCATACATCTCTGAAAAGATTCTGCATTTGTTAAATTCTTTTGATCTTGTTCTAATTTGCTCATTCTAGAGTCTAGCTTTTTCAGCTGAGTCAATAATTTATTAAGCTGTTTTTCTACATTTAATGTTTCATTTGTTGATACAGCACTACACTGAACTGGTTTAGCAATAGCTAAATTCAAATCTTCTTGCTCTATCTGTCTAACTTTTCTTAACAGAGTCTGAAATTCTTTGATAGTTTCATACTTATTTCTGATGCATTTCTCAACTGGGGATTTCTCAACCCAGACCAAAATTTTGATCTTAGCATAGAATCTTTTGCTATTACATCTAACAGCTTTTGATACAGTTTGTTCTAATCGTGAGCCATAGGCAACAATGCTCTCACCTTCTTTCTGATTATCACTGTAGAAATTCTGCATGATGTTCTCTGCGGTGCTGACATTTCCATAGAAATCTTCCAGCTTCATCAGGATGACGTCGACAGTAGCAAACTCTCCGAGAGGAATTAACATTTCTCTGACTAACCCTTTAAACGAACTTCTAACAGAATGTAACAAAACATGTTCAGGTAATTGATTTTTCAAACACCTAACTTCATAAAACCATACATCAAAACTTACTTCTCCTTTTTGCAGTGGTTCACTTCCACTAACTGTGGGTAGTTTAACAGAGTTAGGGTTGGGAATCTGACAGGGAGCAGGATTTGGGTCATGATACAGAGCAGACGGGCTAAAATACCTTGGTGAAAGTAAGGATTCTCTGGGTGCATATTTAGGATTAGCTCCTTCACCAAGTTTGAGTTGAACCTTAGGTGTACTAGTGGGGAGTTGAAATGTAACACCTGCAGGGGTTTCCTTATTGACTAACCTGTCATACTCTTCCTTTGTCAAAACTTTCAACTGTTGTTTACTATTAATTGAGTCAATGAGATCTTGCAACTCTTTCTTATAACCCATATCATCTGCTGCTTCTTCAGTATTTGACATTTTGAACGCGTTGCGCATTTATCAACAGGCTACACATAAACACTACCACACACATGCAAACTCAAAATATACACACAGTGACATTGATAACTGAGAACACAAATACCTGATTGTCAGTCCAAGCTGTCCACGAATCCCATGTAGTGCAGTTGATGGATTAGTAAAACCTGTAAAGTGATTGTCGCTCTGCTCAGGGAAAAAAATAGGATGGGAAAAGGGAGGTACGTTGAACACAAACATGTATGTACGCTCAACAAAAAATCAGAAAATACATTAACAGTGGACAACACGTAATAATGAACACCACAATTCACGATGAAATCGACAGCGCGTTCAAAATGACAGCTAATAAATAAAAAAAAAATGGATAAACAGAATCACTTGACAAAAACACGTTTTCTGTATTCCGAAAGTACAAAACGAAACCCGTGACGTCACAATTACAGGAATATCGAGCCCGATCTCTTTCACAATTCAATTCACGCACCTTGCACACAAGCACCGGCCGGTATACTCACACACAAAACAGAGCAAATACATCAAGACAAACAAATAAACAGAAACATAGAAACAAACAAAATAATGATGTGCACTCTTGATTTTGTTTTTAATCAAATGTTGATATTGATGAGCTCAATCCGATCTGCAGAGGTAACGGTCCACCGCACTATCGTCTATAGGGGGTATATATGCGCTGCGCTTCACAGTCTAGTTCACAACAATGAACAGGTGGTATTGTTCGATCAGCTGACTGAGAACTGTTCACCAGATATGCACGGTCACCACACGCACAAAACGGTTCCCACCAATATAGTGAATGGATTTCTCCGCACTGTTTTAGTGTTTAACAAGCGGTATTTACTTCTAATAAATAAAGTACTTTAGTGAAGAGCGAAAAAAAATGTTGTAGGCCTACTAGATATTAGAAGGAATTCCATTCTAGATTATTGTAGTTGTATGAAAACGTCACAGAAACACTGGCTTGGTCCTGGGCGTTGGCAGCTAGTCCTGGACCCTGGTTTATCTCAGCACAAACCATCGTTGGGCGCCATTGTCACCGGGTCTTTTGTAGGAAAGATTCCAACACTGGATACGGCACAATAATTATTTTATTTACGTGCTTATAGTAATAAACCTACAAAGTATAAATCAAACACACTCTCACAACACAATAAATACAAGACAAATACTTTACATTTAAGATCAGACATTAACAACACATAAATTATATGATTGTTCGCTGTCGGGATTAATTAATAAAAGTAAAATATAAAATACATTTACATGATAATTATAATAAAGGTAAACTGAAAGCTTACCAGGAATCCAATCAAATAAACACCAAGTAATACTTTGAAGAACTTAGAATAAGATACACATGCAGTCTTCTACCGTAAAGGCAAAAATCGTGGGGGTAAAGAATTTGGCGGGTACAGTGCTTATATACTAAGTGCAGATATTAAAATATGCATATTAATGAGATAAAAACGGTCAGTTATTGGTCAGTATAAGGTCACTTTAGGTCACCTAACCGGAAACACGTGTAAAGACGAAAATAACAATGTCACATGATCTCTCAAAACATTCACACCAGACACACAACAAACAAACGCAGCGAACGTGCTTAATTGGCAATGCGCGCCAATTACAAGATTTAATTAAAATATAACATCTGTGACATTAATCATACTGAAAAAGATGTTGATTCGCCTTCTGTAACTCTTCGATTTTATCATATGCATAACTTTCCCCTCCATTTTCGCTCTCAATGTCTTTTGTTTTCCTTTTTGCTACCTGATCTTCTTTCCTTGGAACCTTCGGATTTCCTTCACTCTTCTTATCCTTTAACTTCTCCGATGTTACCTCAACCCTCTCGGACGTAACGGTTCCACTTCCTGTGTTCACATTGGTTGAAACAGTGGCCGACTGGTCTTGATTCGAATCTGGTATCGTTTCCGCGTCTCTTAGCCAAAATCTTACACCCGCGGATCATCCTTCGGATTAAAGGACACAGGCACAGAGGTTGCAAGGCTGGGAGTCGGATCTGAAACTGTAGGTCCAGTCTATATTTTGTTTGGGTTGACCTCCATTCAATGTTGCCTCGACTCCTCCCTAAGTCGAAGGAATTGACCCCTTCCAGCAGATGCTCTGGATTGGTATTGGCGCGCAGAAAATTTACCTGGGGGTCCTCTTCTTCTTTAAGGTTTATACTGCTTCCACATGCTTTGTATATCCTTTCACATGGGCAGACAACTCGTCTTGTAATCAGTATAAGGAAATGACACAAAGAACTTTGTATGGCACCTGGTCAAGTGGGACTTCAGACATTCTATTAACCCAGAAATCTCTGTCAAGACTGTAGCTCTACTGGTTTATACTTAAAACAAAGGAAGAGAAAAGTAGCAGTTGGGACTTGAAACTTTTATTCTATTTTAGTTACCATGGCAACACCGTTCATCGAAATCAAAAACAGATGCACAGAATTATGTATCTTAGTGTAGTCTACCTGTGTGCCAAGTTATGTTGGAATCGGATCAAAACTGTAGGAAAACTAGCATTTTGAAAGCATTTCACAGAAATTTCTATCTTTAGTAACTACGGTAACACTGTTCATCGAAATCAAAAACAGATGCACAGAATTATGTATCTTAGTGAAGTCTACCTGTGTGCCAAGTTAAGTTGGAATAGGACCAAAACTGTATGAGTAGCATTTTGAAAGCATTTCACAAAAATTTCTATTTTTAGTTACAACGGCAACACTGTTCATCGAAATAAAAAACAGATGTCTTAGTGTAGTCTACTTGTGTGCCAAGTTTTATTGAAATCGGACCAAAACTGTAGGACAACTAGCATTTTGAAAGCATTTCACAGAAATTTCTATTATTAGTGACCATGGCAAAACCGTTCATTGAAATCAAAAGCCGATGCACAGAATTATGTATCTTAGTATAACCTATATGTGTTTCAAGGAATATTGAAATCGGACCAAAACTGTAGGAGGAGTAGCATTTTGAAAGAATTTCACAGAAATTAATATTTTTAGTTACAACGGCAACACTGTTCGTCGAAATCAAAAACAGATGCACAGAATTATGTATCTTTGTGTAGTTTACTTGTGTGCCAAGTTATATTGAAATCGGATCAAAACTGTAGGACAACTAGCATTTTGAAAGCATTTCACAGAAATTAATATTTTTAGTTACAACGGCAACACTATTCGTCGAAATCAAAAACAGATGCACAGAATTATGTATCTTAGTGTAGTTTACTTGTGTGCCAAGTTATATTGAAATCGGATCAAAACTGTAGGACAACTAGCATTTTGAAAGCATTTCACAGAAATTTCTATCTTTAGTAACTACGGTAACACTGTTCATCGAAATCAAAAACTGATGCACAGAATTATGTATCTTAGTGTAGTCTACTTGTGTGCCAAGTTATATTGAAATCGGACCAAATTAAAACTGTAGGAGGAGTAGCATTTTGAAAAATTTGTACAGACGACGGACGCATAACTATCATATAAATTCTTCTGGTCACTGACCAGTAGAGCTAAAAACATGAGAGCTTCACTTGTGAATGCTTTTCATTATTTTAAAATAATTGACATCGTACAGCCTATCTTGACTTGATAGTTTCTCCTTCTGTAAATGTAGGAGCTGATAAAAGGAATGAAGCAAAATTAAATATAGAAATTGGAGTCATTTTAGGCTTCCTTACCACAGACATGAATATTATTTTCTCTGTTATTTGCATAAAACTTCGTTATTATCTTTCTTGGTTAAACACTATAATAATTTTGGCCGTGAAAATTGCCATAGGTAACTCAGTTGGTAGAGCAACTGACTATAATGATCGTCGGTCAAAGGTTTGATTCCCGGTCCAGCAATAAAATTTCTCCTTTTTCGTATAACAGATTTAATTGAAGCAGTTGACCATTGCTGGTCTTGCAGGTTAAAGTCCTCATACCAGGGGCTTATAAGAAGTGTTGTGTTCTCGAAGGGAGGAATATTTAAGTAGGGTTTGGGTCGTGGATATCGGCCAAGGTAGCTCACTCGGTAGAGCACCTGACTTGGAGACTTCCAGTTGGCCTTTTTGGTGCCAGCACGAATATTTTCAATGAACTGAAAACGACTATTGATTGATTGTATGTTGTTTAACGTCCCTCTCGAGAATTTTTCACACATATGCAGACACCGCCTCTTGCCAGGTGAAAGCTACAAATTTTGACTGTGATCTATTTAAAGGACAACATAGGGTTTTAAATCCCAAGTGTTGAATTAAATTCCCTTGAATACTAAGTAATCAGGTTTATGAAAATAGTGTTTTTCATGATTGCTTGTAAATCCGGGATCTATTTTCGTTGATATTTTGGATTTAGAGAAAAAAAATAAACACTCTCATATAACTCATATTTTAGATTTGAAAACAAATTGCTGCAATTTCACGCCTTAACAAAGATGAACGCAACACGGGCTGACTATGATAAAAGCCAGAGCTATAGGAGGTTGCAACTGCATTTAGTTTACATCAATCGGCTTTACAGTGGTTTAAGGTACGTCTCCACCAGCTAAGAACACGGATAACAGACCAAAAACTGGCAGTCAACGGGTTACCACACCCAGATAGGACTGTCAGACCCCCCTTCAGCAAACGATTTAGAACTGTTGCACAAACTGCTGCTACAGTTGCTGGTTGAAGAAATCAGCATAATTTAAGTACACAAATTGTTCGCAAGATACTGAGGGGAGATAGTATTAGTCCACGACATCCATACTTTGGAAACCGGCTAGCGTTAAGACGTCGCACAGTACATATTGTTATGTCCCTTGAATTTGGGGGGCGAAATAAAATGACATGAACTTGACTTTTCAATTTTCAACATAGGAAATGTTTGATTTTTATCACAACACACTCTTAAATCACTTTAGTAAATTAAGGTTTAAACTGAAAACTAGGTTTTCATATTATAATCTGAATATGCGTTTTTTTTTTTGCTGAGTATATATACTGGCACACAAGTAGACTACACGAAGATACATACCGGGGGGGGGGGTATTCTTTTCATCGGTTTTTTATGAACAATGTAGCCATGGCTACTTAAAATAGAAATTTCTTTAAAATCCTTTTAAAATGCTACTCCTTCAGTTTGAGTCTGATTATAATAAAATGTAGCATCCGAGTAGACTACACTGAGAAACATAGTTGTTTTTATTTACACACTAGCTCAGGTGCTTAAAAATATTATTGAGTATACAGTTGTGATCCACTTAGAAATTACTTACCCTGTTGTGCATATACAGTATGATGTCTTGTAGTCCCTGTCTCCTTCTCAACACAAATCCAAATCTTGTGGGGATCATCGTTAACATGTTAAGATGGTGCACACTCACATCAAACAGGGCACAACGTTGATTTCCTTGAAATCTTATGATAAAAAATCTCTCCGACTGTTCCTTCCCTAATTTACACTGCTGAAGAGAACATAAACGTTGGAGTTATAAAAGACATCAATATAAAAAAAGCCCAAAATATATCAAAACCTGTAGTACAAAACTGCAAGTGCTACTTGATAAACAGAGCATACACAAACAGCAAGAAATAGCACGAAAATAAAGAAATAAAACATAATCATATCGAAAATAAAATTATTAGTACATTAATTATTTCAATTATTGTTGTTTTCTGTTTGCCAATCTGTACCTCTGTCATCTATTTTTTGAACAATAAAGATTTCATGGAGCTATCCAAACAAAAAATCAACCAAACATGCAGCTGTACTTTCTGCTTATATTGATAAAAGAAAGAGAGACAAAGTCACCTGCTGTTTAGAAATGCCACGCTTCATTCAGTGACAGTCTAGAGAAATCTGCATTAGAAAAGGCGAGAGAAGTAAAAAAAAAAAATAGAAATAAAGCTACGACAGCAAGTTAAAAATGCCGACGTCTGCTGTTCAGAAAACGATCCAAATATTGGCAGTGAACATTACATTGCTACACGCTTCAGTCCGGACCAAAAGCATGACCATCAGTTTACAATTAATTAAGAGTTACTTGCGGAGTATTTGCGATCTATATCATGTGATGTGTCTGTGATGCATGAATTCGACGGGTGTATTGCCAAATATAAAAGTCGTCATTGTATGGGAGACATAGTCTATTCATGCCAGTCTGACTTTGGATATTCAAAATAACTTTTGAAACATCTCATGCGCAAGAGCCTCGTGAAGAAGCGGGAGGTTGCGTGAAAAAAAAGAGAGCAAATTTATCCGTTGTTCGCGGATCCCAAGTTATTCAAAGTGCGGTGATTTTTTTGAGTTTGTAAATTACCTTGTACAACTATTTCATATAAATGTTCACGTCGCATTTTAGGTACATGTACTTAAACTCACAAGAATCGAGAACGGTATTTTCATCCAGTGAAAGTCACCAACTTTGTTCAACAGATAACGGTAAACTTTATACTCAAAAATTATTCTGTTCTTGCGAGAACTGCATTATTGGTGATTGCAATGACTACTAGTATTTGAACAAGGATCAAATTGGCAGAAAACAGTAATAATGGGGAAAACAATACAGAAAAATATGAAAACGAAAGCAATGAGACTGATGGTTTAGAAATTGTCGAATTGATTTCTTCTGATACACATTTTTGCTTTGAAAGCAGATGATAAGGATAATCCGTATTATAAATCTTAAAAGCATCGAAAATAAATTAACCTATACTCGGCACTCAAAGCCACTGAGCAATCAGCTATCTTTTTCGTGTCAGCATCTTTTGCGACACTGGACCTCGGTTATACGGTTTTATTCAAAGGTCGGTCATGACATCCTACAGTTGGATTCGAACCCGCGACGTAAGGATTAACTCCTGACTCCACGATTCTTAAGCAGACACTCTACCACTGCGCCATGCGGCCGAAATAAAAGGGATCACTTTGAATTTTTAGCATTAAATGTAGAAATAGAGGCTTTTATTTTTTCAGCTATATGATATAAAAGACATCAATATAAATGGAATAAAAATTGTTTGACAAAATACATTACTGTATTTGGTTTAAAAAGAGATTGAAAGTAACATTTTCGACCATCTTTTTTACCAGTTAATATATTGATGTTTAGTACATTGTCGCCGTGTTAGTTTAAAATGAAGGATCAATATTAGAATATCAGGGTTTTATTTCCAAGGAGAACAAATCATTGTTTTTAAACTGAATGTATTTCGTTGATTTAAACATTCATGAATTTTTAATTTGCAAGTTTTAAGAGATCGTTTATGATATACAAGTTTAAAGTACATTCAAACTTCATCAACAGAATGGATACAAATCAAAATTCTTTTTCCTTGAAGGTATATATGTCTTCTAAGATAGATAAATCTCACCGAGCTAGTGCCAACGATATTCACAGCTCTTAAGCTACTTAATGATAACATTGTTATTCTCAGACGACGATAGGAAAGACAGATGGGCTATCATTTTTATTGTAACTGTTTAAAGAGCGGTAACTCATTGAAAGGAATAGCAGGAGAGAACTTTCATTTGTATATGTCGTAGTCTTTCAATATCACATTAAACAATGTTAAATATTCCTAAAAGTTACGAATCATTCCTTTTCCAAAAAATACTTCGATTGATTTTTTGTTGTTTAACGTTCCTCTAGAGAATGTTTCACTCATATTAAGATGCTACAACTTGCCGATGGAGCTGCAAATTTCGTCCTATGCTCGGCACTCAGGGCCATTAAGCAGTGAGTGATCTTTTTGTGCAAGCACTTACTGCGACACGGGAATTCTGTTTATACAGTCTCATCGGAAGGACCGATCTCCACGTCCTATAGTGGGATTTGAACCTTCGACGTAAGGATCGACTTAGTTCGCGACTCTAGAGTTGAAGCTGTAACCACTGCGCCACGCGGGGACAAAAATATTTCGAAATTAATATTTTATTGGACTTTGATACATGAATATTATTGTTATGGAAAAGTGCTCAACGGCTATCCCACTTCTGACACAAAAAACGGGATTGCCCTCATACATGTATAGATCATAAAGAGATGTTGATTCGCCTTCTGCAACTCTCGGATTACGTCTGCATCACGAACCCCTTCATTTTCGCTCACCCTTCTGCTCTCTCCTGCGCTGCTGCTATTGTCACTACTCTTACTTCCAGTTATTTTTTGCCATTTTGCTTCAAGATCTTCTTTCCTGGGGGCCTTTCAACTTCCTTCAGTCTTCTTATACCGTTCCTTCTCTGATATTATTTCAATCGTTACGTATAGGTTCAACTTCCTGTGTTTACGTCGCCCGCGTGGTGCAGTAGTAAGAGCGTCTGCTCTTGAGTCGCCAAGTAAGGAGTTGATCGGTACGTGCGGTGCAGGTTCGAATCCCACTGTAGGACGTGGGACCGGTCCTTCGGATGAGACCGAAAAAACCGAGGTTCCGTGTCGTAGTAGGCGCTGGCACGAAAAAGAACCCTCACTGCTCAATGGCCCTGAGTGCCGAGTATTGGACAAAACTTGTAGCCCTCCATTGGCAAGTGGTGGCACCACTCTATACAATTCTGTACAATTCACGAGGGGACATTATACAACAGATAATCAATTAATTCTGTGTCACATTGGATGAAATAGTGTCCGACTGGTCTTTAAGCGAATCTGTTATTGGCTCTGCTATTCTTTACAATATCCGCAAGATAGAGACTTTAGAAACTAAAATATCCCTCTTGCAAATCCTGAAAGGTGAAGCTTGCGGGTATGAGAGCTGTCTCTGGTAGACTCTTCTGATTTGAGGACACCGCGCAGGGGTTGCTAGTCTGGGAATCGGGTTTGGAACTACAGGTCCAGTCTATTTTTTGCTGGAGCTGACCTTCATCCATTGTTGCCTCCACTCCTCCCTACAAAGTCGAATGAAGTGGACCCCCTCCAACAGGTCACTGGATTGTGATTGGCGCGCAAAAATTCTCCTTGCGCGTCCCATTCTTTTCCAAGGCCTTTACTCCTTCCACGTGCTTTAGATACCCTCTCACATGGGCAGCCAATTGGTCTTGTTCTGCAGTATGAAAATGACACAAAAACAGTAGTATGGCACCTGGTCAGGTGGTATATGGTATTTATATAAGTGCGCTATGACCTGTTTCCTCTCTCCAACGTACTTCATCATCGGTTCTTTGCAGTCGAGGCATTGATATGTCCTCCCTCTTTTAAGAGCTTGTATCTCTGCTTCAAACATTCTAAAAAGAGCATAGATATACTTGTGAATGCTATTCATTATTCAACAACAATTCACCTTTAGAATTAATTGAAGCAAAAATTAAATATAGAGAGTGGAGGTATTTTAGTTTGATTTTTTATTTTTTTACCAGAGACACGTATATTTTCTCTGCTAAATACATAGCTGCAGAACTGTAGTCTCCGGTCAGTCAAATTTTTTTTTCTCGGAGAGCTACAGTTCTGCAGCTACTACAAACATATAACTTTGTTATCTTCCTTTGTTTAGAATTGTAATGATTTTGGCTGTGAAAAACGATCTAAAGCACCTAACAAGTGATCGCTGGTCCGAGTCTTGACCCGATCCAGCAATAATTTTCTGAATCTCCTTTATCAAATTACAGATTTAATTTGTGCGTTGACCTGGAAAGTCCTGCCACGGGCTAATAAGAATTTGTGTTGTGTTCCTTAGGGCGAAGACAATGTAAAGAGGGTTTGGGTCGTGGATATCGGCCTGGGTAGCTCAGTCTGTAGAGCACCGACTGGGGATTCAGGGGTCGTGGGTTCGATTCCCGGTTCAGTCATACCTTATTTCCTTTCCCGTTACTGATTTAGTGCCGTTGAACACTCCTAGGCTTGCAGATGAAAGTCCTGCCAGGGGCTAATAAGATCTTGTGTCCTCGAGGACGAAGAACACCTGACTAGTGATGCAGGGTTCGTGGGTTCTATTCTTGGTCCAGCTATACATCCAGATCCTGTTACAGAATTAACAGAATACCACTTTTGAACTATGAAGAAAAACACGTTATTGAGCATTTGAAATTAAATATTGGATTGGAAGTGCGTCATTGGGTTCTAATGAAAAATAACACCAAAATATATATATAGACTCGTATTCAATAAATAGTCGAAGTGATAAATTTCACCTAACATCTATGATTATAAGGACGAACATGACTTGTATTAGAAATAAAGAAACAAGAGAAGAGATGAAAATTGGCACGCATATAAACATTTTTAAAGAACTTTCAAACTAAAAATATCAATGCAAATTTGTTTGTAAACACTAAACGTTTGCGTTTTTTTTTTTTTGCATTTTAAAAGAAACTAATGTATCTTACGAACAGTACACTCAACTAATATAAACAAACGACCTGTCACGTTGTTGACCAGCCGCGTGACCTTTAACATGATCTGGTGAACTGAAAAATCTGTAATCATTTTAGTATTATGGATATAGTGGCTTAACATTTGTATGAAAGAATGTCAACATTCGGTTTAACAACAGATCGTATTTGCAAACAAAAATCATAAAATTGACCATATAGAAATTCCTACATGTGACTGTAAGATTGTAAATACCCCGTATCATCAACTTATCTGACAGTTATCTGTCTCGTTTTAGATTGCGTTTGTGTATCCAATTATCGTATATATAGTGACTCTGGTTATTGGAGGGAAGTGTTGACGACGGAAAAGTTGGAGTATTTAAGTTTTTCAGAAAGTTTAGTGGTTAATCTGCCTTCAATGTTTTTTTCTGTTTTTTTTCGTACAAATTATGACTCCGTGGTGTCTAATTTTTTTTTTTTGAAAATGGGGTATGAAAATCTAATTACCTTTAAAATAAGGCTTGGCATTAGGAATAATAATAACAAAAGATCTTTTGTATCTGGTGACATTTTGCGATTAATTTTCACTCGGATATGAAAAGTGTACTTTGCATAAGTGTAATATGACCGCAAAAGTAAATTTTTTCAACAAATATAAAATTAATACATAATATTATGTAGCTGACGTTAAATATTTTTCAAGTATCGGATAAAATGAGAAGGCTAGTCTTTTACAATTGCACTCACTGTTTAAATAACTTTAGAACTACAAAATACATGTAAAGAATAACGATCGTGTCGCCTTTTTTCAAATTTTGCTTATGTAAAATAAAACTGTTCACATTTTATTATGTTGTCTACAAAAAATCAATATATTGCCTTTTAACATACTTTTATATGATCATTTAAAGTTTTACATGTTGAACAATTTTTTTACTAATTGGGATTAGGCGCATTATTTTAAGAAATACATGTACATTGTATTAACATTTAAGTACACTGTTCAAACTTTAAATTATATTTTAGGCTTAAAAATATTTATGATAGATTCATAGTTTATATTCTTGGTTAATTATTATCGCAAGAAATTCTGGCAACTAAGGAAGCTGTTTAAAACAATAAATCTGTACCAGACGTGTTTCAACTACTCCGGGGTTAATAGAAACATGCACTAAATTTTCATTCTTCTGTACTTTTTAAAATTTTTCCTATAATAACTAATCAAAAGGAATGGATTTATGACAAAAACTAGTGCTACGTTTAACGTTTTTTGATAATCAATGTAATCTCTCTGGCATCGAGTTCAATCGTACTACAGACTGTACTTCTAGGCTAGGAATTGAACTTTTTAAACCTTTCTAGAAAAAAAAATAAAATTAAAAATGTTGTAATAATTCAACTTTTATTACATTTTTAAAAAATAAACTTAGAGCTTTAATACTGTTCGGTATCACCATAGATTCATGTACAGACAACGCTATATACCTGTTCGTGTGCTGTGAGTTTGTACAAATATTTGTATTTTAAAATTTTGATACAAAAATTTATATGAAAACCCTTCAAATTCAGTAGGCAGCTCCTTCCGTGATCAGAAAGTGATGACGTCCCTTCCAGGTCGCTAAAATTAAAACCAAGTTAAAGAACAATTAACGTTGCAGTTAACTTGCTAAGCGCGCGGTCCATTCGAATGAAAAAGATAAGGGATACGACCAGTCATCTCAAAAAAATTATACGGGAAGTAATCGTCTTCTTTTGACCGGTCACACCCACCGTGAACCCTGTAATTTGTATATATCAGGTAGACAAAACATTCGAATATTCTGTGGTAAAATTAAGTATTAAACAGAGGCTTAACAATTGGTATGAAACAATTCAACTGTAATTCATGTACGACCAAATGATTGGCAATATTTGCTAACAAGGACATAATAGCGATCATAGAGCTACATGTATGATATGCTGACTTTAAACGAAGCTGTTGAATTCCCAGCCACCTTAACTTATCCGTCAGTAGCCTGTCTCCGTTTAAAAATTATGAAATCAATTTGGGGGGGGGGGGATGCAATTTTGTTGAGAGTTGGCCCTTATCGTCTATGGTCAGTAAAACATCCAAATTAGAAATAGATGGTACATACTCTGTGGTTTCTTTATTTTCTAGTTCACTTGGATATGTATCAAGTCGCAGTGATTTTTATTTTCTATAATTTAAATGTAAGAAAAGGAAAGTTTTTTTTTCGAGTGTGTTTAGATGCATAATTATCTATAATTGTCAGTGTACCTTACTGTATTAGCAGGTTGACAAAGACGCTTCACAATATACATTCAGTGTACATGTATTTATAAGATTCTTTGATTTTATTGAGTAATGATAATTGTGCTAAATGGCAAAGGGAGACTAACCATCAAAATACAGCTATCTATAAGTAAAATATTTCGTGTGACAAACATGCCAATGTTATAGGGTTTCGAATAGATGGCTCGCATCAACAGATTCCCTTCGGGTCCGTTTGAAGCCCGACTGGAGGAATTTATGTTGAAAACATTTATTTCCTTGCAATAACCTTGTAAGCATGTGTTAATGTTGCTTGTTATGTAATAATAAGTCTCGAAATAATAAAAGATGATTTATATTTATAGGCTTTGAAGTCCTTGAATTTTAATGCACTGATAACAAATACTTGCTAACCAAGTGACATATGAATTGCTTTAAACATAACTTTACTGTGATCGCGTTCTTATTATTAAATTTTTAAAGTCAAGTCTACTTAATGAAGGAACAAAATGGAATTAAATCCGAAAAATGGAAAAAAAAAAATAAACACTGCATCATCGTCTCAAGCCTCGGTTCGGAGTCAGCATATATAAGGCTCTCTCCTACCCTTTGCTGCTTCGTCACATAAATTATCGTCATCTTGGATATGCTCGCCTCTATGTTGTGACATCATGTTCAGCCAATGGCAATATTTGATTCCATTGCAGTTTAAATAAACATCAGTAAACAAAGAATACTGTTTACCAACTTTTATTCGCGTGCAAGAATATTCGCGAGTTCCGCAACCAACTCTAACTCGTGAATATTAATCGCCGAAAACCAATCATTTTACTTAAAATTCGTAGAAAATGTTTCCTCTGTCGCGTATATTTATCGTCGCGGATTGATTTCAAAATGACGAATTGCGAATAAAAGCTGACGCAAATAATAGTTCGTTTTGCAGTATTGCGTAAACTGCGATAGCGATTGAAATGTCAAAGTTTATTTTCCTACTATGCTTTACTCGCATTTAAAAAGCTACGAAATATTCTCTTTCTTATTCATCCACGGCCAGCATGGAGGGGATCGTACATTTTGACGGTGGTTTGCGACGATGATATTGTATATGGTCATTCGAAAAATCCCCGTAGCCTGTAAGAAATATATATATAAACTCGGGGTCTTAGTCTTCCATAGCATAAATGTACTTGGAACTTTGGAAAATAGTAATTTAAAAACAAAGGTTTCTACCCTTTTTCTGTCTACGAAAATAGGTTTCCTGCTTCTGATTCAAACGAGTATGCCAAAGTCACAGCACAGTATTGGACATTTATTCTTCCTTTGTGGTTGATTAAATCCTTTTTTTCGATACATCAGGAAGTATAGCCGTACATTCTTAATCCTTGGGTTTAGTGGACTGATATTTGCTTATTAGGACGTATCATTCTACTATAGAAGAGGGAATGGAAACCAATGCATATCCCTGAATCAAAGGTTGCTATTAACCAGAGGCTAACTACTGATATTATCAATGATCTATACGTCTTTCAATAGAGAAATTTGCTAGATTTTTAAATAACAGTACTCCATAGGGCGAAAACCCGATATACGTAAGAGACAAGACGCTATATTCCGTCACCAAGTATGGTCAATCAATGTAACGTTTCAGAGCTTGGATTAACTAGTGAATATATTGTAATTATGACTGATATATTTTCACTAAATGTCAAGGTTACATTTGCATACAAAATGGATCTAATGCTCTCATACGCATAGCCGTAAACTTACGACTTTGTATGAATGTCATTGTATTCTAAATTTACACGCATAAACCAGCAAGTACTCAGTACGTCTTCTGGAAGTTTTGACTGATACTTCCCTGCCTAGTTCATCCTGACCTCGGGATAGTATTTTACGAGTACCCTTGTCTAAAGATAAAAGACATTTATTAAGACTCTGGTACCCTTTCTCCTTGAAGTAGACTGACTTGTACTCTAACCTTATATTTACGAGCATTAGTTTTAACTGTGATATTGGTTAATGTGTCAAATTCCTGTTTATATAAATGGCCAAAATGGTCACATTAAAGTACACTTATATTAAAAGTTCCCAAAATTGATGAATTTCAAGTAAGACAACTTCCACACGTCTGTGTTTGAAATCAATTTTCGTCACTTCCGGCAGTTTATTTACTGTAGCCGTGAACGCGCGTGACACCTCTGACAATACTGATCAGCAATGTGAAGATACGAAACTACCACTGAGAAATTTCAACTATCCCCTAAGGTCTTGAAAATTGGCATAAAATCTAGTTGAAATGGAAAAGTTGTCTAACTAGCTGTCTCCCATCGGCCACAGCTGTCGACAAACCGTCCTTACAGCCTTAATGTGATTTAATATCTGCACCGAGCTGTCCAGTTCTATTACTGTGTTCCAAAAACACGCAATATTATGTATTAGAACTCAGAGTGAATTTTTCTCATTTGATGAAGAACGGGGGGAGGGGGTTTATTCGGGAAGCTCTAAGAATTAAGCTTAAAATATTTAAAAATAAACGTTTACATTTGTACTGCGTAGTTTCGATGTTAGAACAAAATAAATGCAAACTACACACAAGCTGATGAGCGATAACATCGACTAGTTACACGGAACAGTTCATAAAAATTGAGTTGTGTCTGATACTATAAGGTTTATTTTCGGGGGGATGCTTGATTTGTTTAGGCTTTATCGTTTAGGTTGTAATAGGGTTTAATATAATATATGTCACATACGTATCTAAATACACGTAAATAGATCACCAGTGTGGTGCAGTTGTTAGAACGATTACTCTAGAGACGTGGAGTAGGGAGTTGATCCTAACGTCAAGGGTTCGAATACCACTGTGGATCGTTGTGACCGGTCTTTCCGTGGGACTTTAAACCGAGGTCACGTGTCGAAGAGGGTATAGCACAGGCACTTGTTTCGTATATAGGCAGCCCTACTTTATTTTTAGCACAAGATACCTAACTCAATTGTAAACCACTCATTTATACCTCAATAGAAAGTAAGACATTTTAAAGATATATCTATTACCGGTTGGGGTTATAGATGTAGGATAAAACTACGAGATCTCGGAATGGAATACTTGGAAGTCTCCTGGTTTTATTCTACATCTATAACCCCAACCGGAAATAGATATATCTAATGAAGTGGTGGTGTCTCAATATGAATAAGAAGTTTTCGAAGAGACTTGAAACAATAATATATATATACACAAGTTCAATTACAGGCAGATGCACAGTAAAATATGAAGTTGACATCAGATTCATATCAAAATTAATCCCACTTTATGGCATGCCTCAACAAAGGGTGTAATAAAAGTTCAAGCATCCGCTATGAATAGCTAATGAGAAAACTGCGACGAAAATTTGTTATGTGTGAAAAAGACAGATGTACAGACAAACAGGAAGTTGATATCCGATTTAAAAAAAGTTTCCCAAGATATGGCATACCTCAGAAAAGATTTTTTTAAAATTTCAAGCATCTACAACGATTAGTTGCTGAGAAAACTGTGACGAAAATTTGATATGAATGAAACGGACAGATGCACACACAAACAGGAAGTTGACATCGGATTTGAGCGAAAATGTATTCCACCCTATGGCATGCCTCAGAGAAGATTATGTTAAAATTTCAAGATCCGAAAATGTATTCCACCCTATGGCATGCCTCAGAGAAGATTATGTTAAAATTTCAAGCATCTACGATGAGTAGTTGCTGAGTAAACTGTGACAAAAATTTGTTATGTATGAAACGGATAGACGCAGAGACAAACAGGAAGTTTACATTAGATTTGAGCGAAAATGTATCCCACCATATGGCATGCCTCAGAGAAGATTGTGTTAAAATTTCAAGCATCTTCAATGAGTAGTTGCTGAGAAAACTGTGACGAAAATTTGTTATGTATGAAACGGACAGACCCACAAACAAACAGGAAGTTGATATCCAATTAGAGAGAAAATGTATCCCACCATATGGCATGCCTCAGACAAGATTGTATTAAAATTTCAAGCATCTACGATGAGTAGTTGCTGAGAAAACTGTGATGAAAATCTGTTTCGGACGGACACACAGACACACGGACAGACACACAAGGGTAAAACAGTATACCCCCATCTCCTTCGGAGCGGGGGTACAATAAACAAAGAAAACCACGTAATTTGTAGATAAATAGCATGACAGTTATTTATATATATATATATATATATATATATATATATATATATATATATATATGTATATATATATATGTATATATATAATTATATATAAACTTATATTTATAATAAACGTCCTTTTTCACACACACCCCACCCCCCACATGTATACTTATATAAAAAAAAATAATAAATGAAAAAAGTGTTCATGTAATCCCTTTTTATCCTATTTGGAAGTTTTCAATGCCATTTATTCTGTCTTAGTTTTAATTTGCACTATTTATCTCATACAGATCCATGTACATCAAAATTTTTGTGTACAGATATGAGAAAATAGTGATACTACTTATGTCAGAAGCAAGTAATGAATAATAAAGTAAGCCGTTTACTGGATTAAATTGATAAATCTGTCTTTCTGTTTTATAATAAAAAGAATATCTACTTTATTTATAAATCCTCTTATAGATTTTGGATTTTGATGAAACATATTGATACGATGCAGAAAGTACAATGTAGTAAATTTAAAATGTTATTAATACTCCTACGGTTTTGATCAAATGTACATGAGACCTAGTGTAACACAAGTAGATTACATCAAAAAGTATAGTGGCTTTCTAAATTGGTTTTTTTGATTTCTATCAATGTCGATGTTGTTGTCCGGGAAAAAAAATCAATTTAAATTTTATCTCTGAATATAACTCCTTTTTATGTCAATAAAACTTGGGACTATGAATAACAATCAGTAAACCCTTACGCAGAATATTGTTTATTTTAAGATGTCGTTCGATAAATAAAGTTGTCATTTTCTTTTATCATTATATTTAGATTTTAATCGTGAGTCGTTCATGAGAACATCCGTTATTATTATTTTCAATATTAATAACGCGGATATATGTAGATGTACGCCAAAATCGTAAACAAAAAAGAGAAAGAAGTATACTTATCCAGTAGTATTGTATAATTAAATGAAATCTTGTTATTTTGTAATAAATTGTTTGTCGAAAGTGGGACAGATTTGGAGGCGAGAAACATTTTAAAATCTTCAGTACAGATCGATTAATAGAGAAATGGCCGAAGGATTTAATTTATGCAATAACTTTTCAACCATTGGAGATAAATCCGTAAAATACAATTAATTTAAATAAGTCAGGCAACGCAAAAAAGCTTGGTCGATTTTTTGGCCTCAATAATTTTATAAAGTACACATCATTTTTGAGCTGTTGCTGTTGATAAATGCTTTCATCAATTAATTCATGAATTCTTAATACTTCTTAATATAAAATACTGTCATGAATAAAAAGTAACTATATCAACCAATAAGTTACAGAAATCGGAAATGAAACGAAGGATATCTTAAGATGTAGAATTTAGACCTGAAATAAATCGATTTTGTATTACCATACATTTTTTTTATCATTCTCTCTGACATGAATACTACTCCTTCATAAAATATTTTTTTCCGTATTATATAATTTCCTGGAGGTAAACAACATATGAAGATTTTTATTATCCTTACCCAATACATCTTTAAGACAATTTTATTGAAATTTCTGCGTCACTTGTCTATTTATTTATTGAACGTTCTAGATTAATTCTAAGTTTGTGTAAGTGAATGCTGAATTTTATGGGTACGTAAAAGGTAATACTTGGACTTACAGAATTTTCTATGACAGTGTTACAGATCTGCCTACCCTTTTCATTGCAAGGGTGTAATTTCAGTTTACCTATTTTGATGTTTAATTATAAAATACTTAATTTTCTTTCAAAACAACGGAAATTGTACTTTACTAAACAAAGCTGGCATAACATTTTTAGGTCATCTGAGTAAACTCAGGTGACCTATTGCTATTTGTTTTCGTCCGTCGTCGTGCGGGTGTGCGTCGTGCGTTAACATTTGAACATTTTCAGCTTCTTCTCTTGAACGACTCAACCGATTTCAACCAATTTTGGTATAAAGCATTTATGAGTGAATTGGAACAAAAATTGTGAATTTCATGGTCCCTGCCCCCCTGGGGCCAGTGGGGTGGGGCCAAAGCCACTAAAATTAATGCAATCTTTAAAAATCTTCTTTTTTTACTCCTGGACATCAAGCAGTCAAACTGTTTGCTTAAATGTAATCAGCATTGAGTCCTCTACCAAAATTGTGAAATTCATGGCCTTGGGTCAGGGATTCTAGGCTAGAGCGGGGTTATTTAGATTATATAGTGAAAATGCATTATATCTTTGAAAATCTTCTCTGCTCCTGGGCATTAAATAAGCTAATCAAGTTCATGAGTATGTTGAATAATATTGCCTCTTCTAAAATTGTGAAATTCATGGTCCTGGGGTCAGGGGTTCTTAGGTGCTAGGGCGGGGCTATATAGATTATATACTGTACACAGGGAAATTTTCGCCCCTTTCGCCCTCTTTATGATTGGGCAAATTTAAAAGGAGCGAATTCAAAGAACACAGCATAATTTCATTAACAGAACTATCATATGACTGAGCGAATGTAAAACAGGGCAAAATTGTTCGCATGTGCAAAAGGGTGAAAATAACCCTATATACAGAAGTGAAAATGAATTATTTCTTTGAAAATTTTCTTCTTTGCTCCTGGACATTAAATAAACAAACCATATACATAGTTATGTTGAATAAGGCTGCCTCTTCCAAAATTGTGAATCTCATGGCCCCCAGCTGAGGGGTTCTTAGGTGCTAGGGCGGGGCTATATAGATTATATAGTGAAAATGCTTAAATCAATTAGTGGTTAACATTGCATATTAATATTCGACCGAGTTAAAGTTCACTGACAGAAAGGTACTGGCACAATTGCATGCAAATACCACTTAGTAAATAACCAATAAACGGGAAAAAAACCCAAATGGCAAATGGATTCAATATGAAAATAATTTTCCCATTTTTATCAAAGACGCCAGTCAATGTTCGATTAAATAGCAGACTGCACTTGGTGACATGGTCTTTGTATTGACCACAGAAATGGCAAAATGCAGACTTAATGAAGCAGAAAGTGTTGATATCCTTGAATCTTCAACATTCTTGTCAACAGCTTAACTCGTTTAAGGTAGGATTCTTAATATACATATCTCATGTGTCTTGTATTTAAAAATTAATGAAATTTTCACAGAATCAAGAACACAATATCACTATGTGATGGTATCCGTGAGATTAAATTTGACCGTTTAATATTAGAGGGAAGGTCGGGTCAAGGTCATTACCATTTTATATCTTACACCTAAATATATGACATATAGGCAAATATGCATGAACGTCCTTTGAATATTTTAGCTAGGCAGAAACCAGAGAGGAATCCTACCTCAACAAATTTTTTGTACCTAAATTGTGTTCTTGCCAATGGAACTAAAAGACATAAACTTCATATACAGATGGGACTGGTAGATAGCTATTAAATCATTAAAATGTATTGAACAAGAGGCCCATGGGCCACATCGCTCACCTGAGAAACTTTGGCCATGCTGTTCTTTAACAGATTTCCCCCCTTCGTAATACCATTTGTGACCAACCCCTATCCCCAGGGGTTATGGTTTGGACAATTTAGAATCTACACTACCCCAAGATTCACATAAGTTTCCGCTTTTCTAGCCCAATGGTTCTTAAGAAGATTTTCAAAGATTTGTCAATATATATTTCAATGTAAAACTTAGATTCCCTACTGTGGCCTCGCCCTACCCCTAGGGGTCATAATTTGGAAAATTTAGAATCTACACTTACCACAGAATGCTTCCAAATAAGTTTCAGCTTTTCTGGCCCAGTGGTTCTT
>PRKT01000019.1:587769-600151 GCA_003671525.1 Saccostrea glomerata | reverse complement strand
GGGGGCTCTACTTATATACTGAAAATGAATAAATTGATTGAAATCTTCTCCTTTCTATTAATCAAACATTTTTGATAAGCAAGGGTGCCTTTTCCAAAATTGTGAAATGTATGGACCAATGGTCAGGGGTTCATGTGAGGTATTGGCAATACTGATTATTGCTGAATATTACTGATTTGTGGAAATGCATTTTTTTGTTCCCCTACTCTGTCTCTGGGTATTAAATAACCAAACTTAACATGCTAAGTGCATAGTTATGATTAGCAATGGTGCCCCTTTCAAAATTGTGAATGCCATGACGTCTAGTTTAAAACATGAAAACTTAGTTGTTGCATGATGCTCAGGAGACCTATAAGGCCCATGGGCCTCTTGTTCCCGAAACAATGCTTATTTTGAAAAAAAAAATTAAAAAACACCACTCTTGTCCAACCTTTCCCCACCTTGGAAATCTAAAGAATGCACTAGACCTATTCAAATGTTTGTTTCTTCAACGAGTATTTATTTGTTTGTTTATTGTTTGTAATTACACAGGGAATGATTTCCCCTTTTTTATTGCGATTTCGCGCCAAAGTACTGGAGAAACATACTTTTTATCGCAGATTTATAAAAGCTATCTTTCCTATAACTGTCAATTACGACAATTGAATCAGGTAGGAATGTTTTGCGTGTTATTTTACACAGATTTGGTTTCTAGTATGTTCTAACAATCAGATATTGCATTTCGATTTCTGTGACAAATTTGAGAGTTACAGATTATGACGGTGATAATGTGGGTGACATTTGGAATCCAATTGATCAATAAAAAAAACTGTTATCAAACACGAATTGGGTTATAAAAGGGAAAAAAGCCAAATGAAAGAAATTTCACCTGCGATCTTATTCCTTTGTACATTAACTATTAAAGTTACATGTAAATGGTAAAGAAAAACATTCAAATTATTATTGGTAAAAATGTATTTTCTTCATAGCAATAAAGCTTATCTTTTTAAATACATTCCAACGCAAGTGGGGGAAAAATCAGCATCCAAAGAAGTAATGATTAACCTCAATTTTTTTTTTTTAAGATAGGGTAGATAATTGTCTCGCAAGTTCAGAGGGTTATGTTGTAAATGCATATCAATTTAAGACAATCACTGTGTTATCAATTTGATACTTTTTTCCTATCTAAAAAAAACTTTTTGATTACATACGTATACTTTATCTTTGATAAACGAGCACATACTATTCATAGTATCAATACTTTCTAAAGCTGAATTATTCCAATATATTTCTAAAATTTTATTTTCATCCAATAAAATAAATTATAATTTAAGTCAATAGCAAATAATTATCTACAGTGTATAAAACTACACTTTAGACTTTTGAATTCAAATCTGTATATGCGATATGCTATTATGGTTTTGCTACAAGCAATGTCTTTCAAGTGTTTTAGAAGTCATGGTAATGATACAAAGTAAAACTGAAGATATGCAGTTTTAATTTTCATTTTTTTTTTTTTTTTGAGTCTACATACTTTTCCTGCTCACAAAAAATATTACTATTTATTTCGCTATATATGTTTTTTTTTCTTTTCAATTATTTTTCTTTTATACAGGTTAGTTTTATATACATGTATGTAAAATTCATTTGCATCAGATGCAATTATGGCTCCGCATAATTGCTGTGTTGAACACTATAAAAAAAAAACAGCGCTTTTAATCAAAACATTAACTCTTCTATGCGTGTTTTATTGTTTATTACAGTATGGTATGTTATATTAAAAACTGTACATCAACTTCAACGAAAACCAAATGTATCTGAAAAATTGTTTCACACGCTAAAAATAGACTTAATATAGAATGAACAGGCTGATGTTTATGAATGTTTAATCGAGAACAAGCAAATGTTACATCACCTTAGGCAGAACATTCCACCTTAAATACGATATTTTATTTTCAGATATATAATTTGTTACAAAATAACATATGGATGACCTTCGGAGTGTTCAGTTTGCCATCATTGAGCAATAACATTTTAACTATTATTATAATAATATGCATTGATGAGGTTGAAAATAAAAGTTGTATTAAGCATGCAATAGAAATAACCTCGAAATAAAATGTTTAGATTAAAGCAAAACCGAAGCGAGTAATAAGCATATAAACACGCGTGATATTAACAAGTATTTAACAGATCATTTTTCATTGTTAAAAAACTCATTGCCTTCAATTTTTGAACGATGTCATGAATTGAAATTGATTCTGAAAACAACTGCATGACTATAAGTCACGTAAAAAATATAGCAACACTATACACTGTAAAACAAGTAAATATATAAACATGATAAACGGTCAAAATACAGATTGTGAGCAAATGAAACAAAATCCCAGTATTAACATCCGGGTCCCAGTGCTAACATTCGAGGCGCCACAATAAAACAGTGGTCACCGCAACCAAAAATGCGAACCACCGCCCCGCGGGACGACTAACACCAGAATCATCGCGGGCCATATACGGTGACCGTTTATTATTACTAACAATGGAATAATTGTTTTTAAAGCAATATTCTTTGGTGTTTTGCTGGAGTTCGGAACAATTAAAATCCTCCAGTAGTTCATCACAAATACAGTTCTGTAGCTTCATGGCATATTTCTGCTGATAAAGTATGTTAATTGTCGTATTACATCTCTCGGGACACGAGCCTATTTCCTTCAAATTCCCACAATGGCTTTTATAATACACCAAAGCCGTAGAGCACGAACTGTCCGTATCGCAAATCCAATGAGCAATGGAGCAACTGATCGGTCTGGATGGGTCATTAATCCTTTCTACCGCATCCAGGGCGCTCTTGCACACTTGTAGATTTTCTTTTCTCTTGTCGCAGTCTGAGTATTTTCCCCGATGCTTCTTACAATCACAGTTGATGTATTCATAGCCATCATCCCTCGATACCAGAGTTATGAGGGCCCTCTGGCATTCCTCCGTACACTCATTTGTCTCCCCTGCTAGCTGTCTATCACAAACTAACTGAAAGTTGTGTAAAGCATTTCCACAACCTAAACGCGAGTAGCAACGATTCTCAATGTCGTGGCAATATTCTTCAGCCGCTAAAACCAAGGTTAGCAGCATGCACAATATAAAACACTGTCTCTTCATTTTTCTGAAGTCAACAACTCAGTCACATGATACAGATCGTTTTATTGTCCCTGGAATACAATACAGAAATTATCTCTTTTGTAGTAAGGTATAAATTGAAAATAGTATCAAATTTGAAACGAACAATATGAAATTAAGTTTTGATAGTGAAACCGTTATTTACGTATCCACGCAAAAAATTATACCTACTTAGTGAAATAAAATTTTATGCTCCTTGGAAAAATATATCCTGGATTTCATGAAGTAAATTATATCAAAAGTAGGATGAAATCTTTCGACTTACTCCATCAGATATACGTCCATAAGGAAAAATCCCGAGAACCGATTAACTAATGACTTCCGAAATTAAGCAGCGGCAAAAGATGTCCAGAATTACCTCTGGCAGGAAGGTATATATGGAACAGCGTTCGACGTAAATGTTTATCTAAAATCTTCATTTAGAGTCCATTCAGTGTAAGTTCCTTAACAAGAGAGGTGTAAAGAGGGGGCGTAAATACTTGAATATCCTTTGCCCGGAAAAGCCAATAATATTATACGACCGGTAGAACGAAAGATGATTGATGCAGCACATTCTAAGCTTTAAATGGATAGCAACGATATTGGAAGCAGATGTGGGACATGTTCATGATTTTCTACAAAGACACTTCTGCTGTAATATGACCCACCGACAATGGAATTGATCAACACCTTTCCTCATGCAACCAATATTCAATGATAATGCGATTAACTTCTAACAAGAGGCACTAGGAACAGACGACAGTTGATCAATATTAATCGAATTCCGAAATTGGTCGCAGGATTCGTAAGTAAGTGGTTACGCCTGGAGGCTGTATTCTTACACTCTTGTATTGAACCATTGGAAACCCAATCAAATGATTATAAACTACCTGTCCTTCCCGGAATAAGTGCAGGCATTTTCAAGGAAGTAGTTTATAAGTTTAATAATGGCATTGTTTTGATTAAAGTGTTTGATCAATCCTAAAAAAAAACTCGTGCACTATTTGACTATATTGCATTGGTTTTAATGATGAAAACAATAAATACGAACAGGAAATATTTATATTTACCAAACTTTGAATTATGATACATGAATATTGTTTCCTTTCTCTAATTAATCATAATTATTTATCGAAAATATATTCACATATATAAAAGATAGATTACTTTTTCTTTAATTTAAAAAAAAATCAACAAAAAAATTATGGAATATCTCTGCTATATATTATCAGTAAATTCTTTCCAAAATTTATCCTCTTTGTCCATGATTATTATTGAAAGGAATTAACTTTCTATATATGTTAAATAAATTTCGTAAATTACTATCAGCACAATTAAAACCAAAAAAGAGAGGAAAGTCTATATCTTAAACAAATTATTAATGTATGATTTTGATCTCTCGAATGAATAGTAGTAAGATTTTTTATTTTTTTCTCTTTATTAAAATTCATTTGTGGGCATTCATTCGGGAATAGAAAATATATAGTACGATGACTTGACTATCAACATTCTTAAGCTACATTATATTTGGCATTTTGAATTGTGTGTTTTGCTTATAAAGACAGCATTTAAAATTTCTTCAAACTTGACAGGAGAAGAATTATTTTTTGCATGAATAAGTGTTATAGAACTTTCTTAATATATGCATCAATGTTTTCCAATTTAAAAATATATTTTAAAAAGTCTAAATTCTAAATTTGTAAAAGGCGATGTCTCATATTATTAAAAAAGTCTACATTTTTATGTAACTACCTCCGGATTCAGAAAAAAAAATTGACCACTCCCATACCTACACTTGTACTGTAGCTCGCTGGTCTGAAAAAAAAAAATTAGGATGGATGATGGTAAAAAGGTACAGAGCCACCCGTAAACAATGTATACATATTTACATTACGCACAAAAAAACGTTTACCTTGACTTTGTTTGACTAGTAATTTCTCCAAATTCGTAGCTAAACTGCACAAAATTAAGCATCCTTTGAAAATAATCCTTTGACGTCTATTACATATAACCATTCTCAAATTTGATATCTGCGCGAGGCACCTAATTATCTTTTTGCCAAAATAGGAAATGTAAATAGGCAAAATTTTCGATAATCTCAATTTCACGCCTATGGGGACTATTTCTAACTTTTTTTAAGGCATGTTTTGTTGTGAAAATATAAAACAGAGGAACATACGGCAAGGAAAGTTTTGAGATTGAAGTTTAAAAAATTTAGAAACAGTACACTTTTTTGGGCTCAATAAATATAAACTTTTTTCAATGGGTTGTACTGTAGCTTTCCGGTATGTCAATACAGTCATGTATATTTTTTTTCGGAAAGCTACACAGTTCTGCAGCTGCGTACACCCGTTCTAGCGGTTATACCCACCTTTGGTACAATAATCACCGAACGTAGTGCACTGTCATCTATTTATAGATTTTGCAATATCTTGATCGCTTTTCTAAAATTATGTTTCACGTAAAAGATATCGAACTTAGCTATTTCCATTCTACGTTAATTCATCTTTATTCTAATTTTTCCCATTAATGCCATCAAATTTCACGGTTTATAAATTTTGAATACCAACAGAGAAATCTCTGCATTGATTTACAGGTGGGAAAACGTTTGCAAAAGTTTAATAAGAAATTAATTGCACCAAAACACGAAAACTTTGAGACAAGACAGTTTTTGTACAGGTTTTTGTTGTATTTAACACTATCCTGACATGCATAAATTGGACACAAAAACAGAAAATAATCTTCAAATATCTAAAGGAGTGCTTAGTACTCCAGCGTCAAATAACGGATTGTACACGTACTTGGCGTGGTGAGTTGATTAAGTTTTGATTAAGATCGATTTGATTAAGAGTACAATTTTAGTGATTGTTAATATTAAAATACCAACATTTGATGACCACGGAGTGTTTAAAAGTACCATTCAATATGGTGCAAAAAATTTCTTTCCTCATGCTTGACTGTAATGTAAGATACATGGTACTTGAGTACATGACGATTGTAATTTGATTTTACATCTCCTTTTATTTACTTTGGTGTTCATTATATTCAGTAAACTTAAGTACATTGCTACTAACCGTGCATCTTTATTTTAACTCGCTTAAACTACGTCTACATAATTATGTACTTGCAACATTTAATTTTATTTTTTAAATTCGCTTACACGAACATTCAGTAGAAATGAGGTCCGATGTAGCAGTTCCATGAAATTCATTTAAGGGAATTAAAAGATATACTATCAAAATAAAGTTTCCATTATTCATACAACAGTTACTTTGAAACTCGTTAAATATACTCACGCGAAATTGTAAAAGCATGTCATGTTTTTAGCCGGGCTTATTGCTCAAAGAGCAATTTCCGGCTTATGTGATCCTGTTCAAGGCAGGATGTTGACCCCATAGTCGCCATTTTAAAGTTACGTGCAAAAATATAGTCCTTACTCTCAACCGCTTTTGAGATAATACAAACGCTAAATAAAGCAACAAAAATAAAACGAAGTTTTATCTATATTAAATAAACATTAGTAGTAATGACTTTGAAAACTTCATAAGTCAAAGAACATAGTTCATTAGCGTAAGGATTTTTGATAATCAGTCTTACCGTATTTCTCTACACATACGAGGTAAAGCAGGAGAGGGAACCAGACTGGCCTGTTTGTTTACATTCAGCTGCGGTACCAGATTAATTCTGATTCTGACAAAATCGGACCGTGGTATTAGGATTGAAAAACTCAATGTCAGTGTCTTATAATTTATATTGATAGTTTTTAAAATATTTTTTTCATCAGAATTTAAACGTGATTCATGTAAGAAATCCATTCTACTCTGTAAATGAGCCCGGCTCTCTGTACTTCTGAGTACTTTGATTTGTATACTGTATACCAACTTGTTAAATATAACTATCCAGCATAACTTAAGGAGGCTGGAGGGTCAAAAATTTAATCTTAAATTAACCACCAGATTTAACTCATTTTTTAAGATATGGTATATTTAGCTGTCAACTATCATTTGGCAAAGAAAAATTTCATTTATTTTAGTTTTGAAATTTTATCATTTTGTATATCTTTATATGGAGCTCTCCTTTTAAAGGAGATTGAAATAGTCTAAAAATGGCTGCCACCCCCTAGCCTCGTTAACAATTGTAAAATGCATGTTATTTCAATACTGTCGTGTTATTTTTAATTGTAGACTTCTGATTTGTCAACTTGTTTTCCTGATAAGTCAAGTACATGTATGCAAGGTTGCATATTACAGGTAAGAGAAAATAGGGTGATGTAGAACGAAACATTGAATTTTGGACCCGATGGCTTTCCATAATGATGTGGCGAACTAATTATCATGTAGTACTATACTGAGCGGGGATTTTTCACCAATATACCGATGAAGGGATTTAAAAGTAAACCTATACTCGGCACTTGTGGCCATTGAGCAGTGAGGGTTATTAAACGTGCAAACGTCAACCGTGACCTCGTTTTTAAGGTCTCATCCATAGGACCTGCAACTTTCATTTCAAAGTTCCGAGAGTTTAGCGGACGATCATTTGCTGTACTTAATGTTGGTGGACTTAGGTTAGTCACTAGTCACGATTTTCCGATCACTGAGCGAGAGAAAAGAAAGAGGAAAACGACGAAAAATTGAATGAAAATTCTTTAGTATCTTACTTCATCCTTCACTTTAACCATATCATATATCCTGTCTAACATTCTAAAAACTTCATGAGATAATTTGTGAGGATTATGACTGGTTTACAGCAAAGAGTCAGGCTACTGACAGATAAAGTTGATGTTACAGGGACTTCAAATCGGAAACCTCGTTCAAAGTCTCTTTTTGTAAATCCTATGAACGTCAACAAAAAATAACCATAATCATAAGGTCATATTTAGCCAACAGGGTTTATTTCCATTCTTCGACCGTTGCAAGTGTGTGGAAAGTCTCATTTACCTGGTAAATGCGTAAGTTTCTAGGGGATTGACCGGTCAACCTCGGATGCTTTATCTGGGTACCTGATCCCACCTCTGAAATTTCAGGAGGACTTTGTTGGCAGAATGCAAATCTTATAAAACACATTAACCATATTTGATTTTTACAATGTATCTCTGATCAAATGACCAGTTTTTATAAAACAAAAAAAGTACTTTTAATCCATCAGAGACCGTGGTTCTACAGACGTGTAAGTGAAGCTATAATTGTGATGTGATATTTCAATAACCACTTATTATAACAACAGTTCAGTTATAATGAGGTAAACTAGGGCCATAAATTTTAGAATTTGGTTCTAAGCGTGACATTAGTCGGGACATGTCGATTCAGCATTATAATCGTTTGTCTAGAAATCTTGATCGTTTGTATCGATCTGTCTCTACACAGACTCTAACAGAACCTACTATATATTTCTAATCACGTCGTCGTGTGAAAATATCTTAATCCGAATGGTCCTTCCTAAGGGTATAGAAGCAATTAAGGCATCACATTTATATACAAAGTTGATATATTATGCGTGTGTTTTTTTTTCCTTGTTGCGGTAATTAAGAATGTTTCTGGAAGGTCAGCAAACGGGTTTTTTAGAAGCTGCTAGAACAAAATAATTGTTGTATATTGTAATGAAAAGTCTCTTTTGTAAAGAGATGTTAAAAAATGTTGTTTTTTTAATATATAAACATTTAACTGCAGATCTAGATCTATTACAGTAGCCTCTGATCTGAATGTTTGAAATGTACAATTGTACTTGACAGTAAACGAACAAAACAAGCATCATTGTTGTCGATGATCCCTGCCCCAATGTGTACTTCTTCTGTGAAATATTAAGGTGATAAGCATTATTCAAGCGCTTTAATCCAGTGGAACCGTACTAATGGGGAGTACAGCAAACTCGCAACTCTAAACACTAAAGGAACTAGATGAAAGACTTCAAATTTAGTTCCTTACTCGGCACTCGGGATCAAGGTGAAGGGAGGGTGCTTTATCGTGCCATCGTCTGAAGTGAAAGGGATAAATCTAATCCGATTTACCCGTGAGCGCTTGGCAAAGTTGCGTTTTATATAAATGTATATTGCTAGAAATATAATATGTTTAATGACAATATCTATAGATTCCTTTGATATTGAAAACAAGAGGCCCATGGGCCTTATAGGTCACCTGAGTATCATGAAGCAACTTTCCAAATATTGAATTAGGTTCATGTTTTAAACCAGATGCCATGAAATTCACAATATTGAAAGAAGCGCCATTGCTTATCAAAATTATACACTTAGAATGCTTACTCCACTTACTTTATACCCGGAGTTAGATCAGAGTAAGAAAGAAAAAATGCATTTACACTTTATAACCAGTGGTGCACCTTACCCCACAGGAACTACTGACCCTGGGGCCATGATATTTAAAAATTTTGGAAATTTTATCATAATTTTTTTTATCATCATAAATGGTTGATTAATACCACAGAGCAGATTTCAAAGCATTTATTTATCTTCTGACTATGTACTGTTAACCCCCCGGCCCTCCCGATACCCCTGACCCAGATAACATGAAATTAATCATTTTGCTAGATGCACCATTCTTCATCATAAATGTATGTACTAAGATTATTCGCATAACACCTAGAAGCAATAGTAAGGTTTTCAAAGAATTCATGCATTTTCACTATATATAATCATTAGAGCCCCACCCTAACACCAGGGACCATGAAATTCACAGTTTTGGAAGAGGCATCCTTCCTCATCATGTACATGTATATAATTCATTGGTTTAATACCCAGGAACAGAGAAGAATATTTTTAAAGAAACAATGTATTCTCACTATATAATCAATAAAGCCTCTCCCTAACATCACAACCCCCAACCCAGGGGCTACAAAATTCACAATTTTGGAAGAAACACCCTTGCTCATCATAAATATATACTTACTTAGTTTGTTTAATACCCAGGAGCAAAGAAGAAGATTTTTAAAGAATTCATGCATTTTCACTATATAATCAAAAGAGTTCCCTCTTTATATCAAAACCCCTGACCAGGGGCCATGACATTCACAAATTTTGAAGAGGCATCTTTCCTCATCATAACTATGTAAATGGTTTATTGGTTTAATACCCAGGAGCAGAGAAGAAGATTTTTGAAGAATTAAAGCATTTTCACTATATAATCAATAGAGCCCCACCTTAACACCAGAACCATGGGGCCATAAAATTCACAATTTTTGAGGATGCACTCTTGTTAATCATAACTATGTACTTAGTTAGCTTGTTTAATACCAAGGAGCAGAGAAGAAGATTTTTGAAGAATTAATGTTTTTTTTACTATTATACATGTACAATCAATAGAGCCCCGTCCTAACACCAGAACCCCTTACCCTAGGGCCATGAAATTCACAATTAGTGAAGAGGCACTCTTGGTCATCATAACTATGTACTTAGTTAATTTTATACCCAGGAGCAGAGAAGAAGATTTTTGAAGAATTAATGTTTTTTTTTTTTACAATACAATCAATAGAGCCCCACCCCAACACCAGAACCCCTGACCCTGGGGCCACAATTATTAAAGAGGACTCAATGCTGATTACAATCATGTCAACAGTTTGACTGCTTGATGTCCAAGAGTAAAGAAGAAGATTTTTAAAGATTAAAGACTATAAAAATAAACTATTAAAAATATTAAATCAATGAAATGCAGAAATAAATGTGTAAAAGATGATATAAATATTTTGATTTTGAAAAAGTAACTTTTAGAATTGAGAAATGTCTTTTCTCAGAACGGGGGATTGTCCTCGCCTTGTACGCCTTCATTCTTTAACAGTGTTGTTTGTACACGTCGTTTACGTAGGTGAGAAATTCAGTCGTAACTGAGGTTTTTACAGTAATAACCGTGTTTCTAAAATAATTTTCGACTGATATTAAATGGAATTTATTGCATTTGGAAATAAAACTTTGTATTCAGAGGAATACAGAACGAAGAAACATATCAGATATCAGATCGAAAGCGCTGCTGTGGTACTTATAAAATTGTCGCCCGATTGGCGCAGTGAGTAGAGCTTTTTAGTTTACCTGACATATTGCTATGTTTTCGTCCGTCGTTGTGTGTTACCATATGAACATTTTCAGCTTCTTCTCTACAACCACTCAACCAATTTGGGAATAAAGCATCTATAGGTGAAGAGGAACAGAGCATTTGAATTTCATAGTCCCTGAGGCATGAAGGGTGAGACTAAAACCACTGTATTAATTCAATCTTTAAAAATCGTCTTTTTTACTCCTGGACATCAAGCAGTCAATCCGTTGGCATGATTGTAATCAGCATTGAGTCCAAGCTCTACCAAAATTGTGAAATTCATGGCCCCAGGGTCAGGGGTTCTAGTACTAGGGCGGGGCTGAATAGATTATGTAATTAAAGTGAAAATGCATTTCTTTCTTTGTAAATCTTCTTTGCTCCTGGGTATTAAATAAACTAACCTTGTACATATATAGTTATAATGAGCAAGAATGTCTCTTCCAAGATGTGAACTTCATGGCTCCAGGGTCTCTAGGGGTTCTAGTACTTGGGTGGGGCTCTAATGATTATATAGTGAAAATGCATAAATTCTGTGAAATTTTTGGTGCTCTTCTCTGCTCCTGGGTATTAAATAATATAAGTACATCGTTATAACGAGCAAGAATGCCTCAAAATTGTAAATTTTATAGCCCCTGGGTTGGGGTTCTGATTTTAGGTCGGTGCTCTATTGATTATATAGTGAATATGCATTCTTTAAACATATCTTTCTATTCCTTAGTATTACAGAAACTAACCAAGTACAAATTTATGTTGAATAAAGCTGCCGATCCATAATTGTGAATTTCATAGTCTCAGGGTCAGGGGTTCTGGTGTTAAAGCGGCGCTTTATTGATTATATAGTGAAAATGCATAAATTTTTCTAAAATCTTCTCCTGTGCTCCTGGGTATTAAACCAATGAACTATGTACATTGTTTAGCTAAGGAATGATCCCTCTTCCAAATTTATCAATATCAGGGCCCCATGATCAGGAATTCTGGTGTTAGGTAGGGCGGGGCTCTAATGATAACTAGTATATAGTGAAAATGTATGAATTCTTTTAAAATCTTTTCCTTTGCTCCTGGATTTTATGCCAATGATATAGATACGTATTTATGATGAAGAAAGGTGTGTAAACCTATAGGGTAAAGCACAGACTGATTGTTTGAACATTTTAAAATTAGACAATATTAATATCATAATCATTTTTAGTTATTAGCAGTGAAAGTAAAATGAT
>PRKT01000019.1:566078-587737 GCA_003671525.1 Saccostrea glomerata | reverse complement strand
AAATGCTCAACTGTTTTTATAGAAAAAGCAACATTACTTTCATTACTGGCTGCAAATTTCAGTATCCTATTGAAAATTGAATTGAAATTGAATGTATTTTATCGTCTTTCTGAAATCTATAATAGAGGACATAAAGATTGGAAAGCTTAATATGAATCCAGTCATGACCGCGAGAACAAATGCAAAAATCCTCAGCTGTTAATGACGTCAATAAGAAGGATCAAAGTACTTTGATATAAGAAGCTTTTATCAAGTTGGAGGGAAATAAGAGAAAGAAATTGACGAGTTTTATGTTTCTCAAAGTGGGCAAATTCTAGAAATTAAAAATGTTCACCTTTTCCGTGATATGACACCCCCTGTAACAATAATTCGAGATGCTGTTTTCTATTAAAATAGTAAAGGTCACGAATAACTTTAAAACTAACATTTACATTGCTTATATACACATTTACGAAGTATCTACTTATAATAAAAATATAGGATTTTTTTTACTGTCTGTATTTAAAACCTGATAGAAAGGCTTGGTACATGAATATACATATATGTTTGCGAAGGTCAGAAAAATCGAGTACATGCAGCAAAACACGATAAAAGCGAACACGCTTTTAATAAGAAAAGTAATTTTCATTCCCCATGGCTTAAAAATATATCGTATTTGACACTGTACGGATAAAACGTATCACGCTTATAACGAAGCAAAATCGTCCGTCCCCTGCATTTCGTTTGACTGTACTCGTAGAGAAGGCCATTCAGGCATTCCAGTATATATAAAATACTGCTGATAGTTAGTGAGTAACTGGTGTAATGTATTCATTTTCAATTTTGGGCCTAGAAGGCATACAAAAGCATAAGTAACAAATTAGAGAGTGAAAATTTCTGTTTTTGGAAGTTTACAAACCAAAGTTATTTTATATACCCTACGGCATCATTTATACCTGCATATTGAACAGCAGAAGCCTCGTCATATATACCCGCATTAACTAAACCTTCCATTTTGGTAGGGTGTCTTCACAATGAAAAAAAACTTGTTTAAAAATCACGAAAATATTTGTTCTTCTCCATCTTCGCTAGCCAAGGGTTTCTGATACGCTACTCTCCTCATTAAGGAGAGAAGCGTATCAGAAACCATTGGCTAGCGAAGATGGTTCTTCTCCAGACTTAGGCTAAAACAGTCAGAAAGAACGCTATCTATCCCGCACAAATTTCGGTCACAGCCGGAAGCGACTGAGCAACCATGATGATAAACATACGGATTTTTAGAAAGAAATTTATGTAGAAAATTCTTGAAAGATTTAAATTAATATGTATTTCTTGATGAATCCAAAGAAAATATACAATTTAAGTACCAACGGTGCTTAAAACAGCCTTAAGTTAGTGTATATCGTATAATATTTAAAAACAAATCAATTAACTTCTAAAAAAAAACATTTAACAAGGTGGTGCAATAACAAAACATGCAATCACATAAGGTCCTGTTCACTTTAATGTTATTTTTCACCCCCATTTGTTTAGGTAATAAAATGACATGAAAGACAATACAAGGGCCTATCAGATGATTTCTTTGGGGGAGGATGGAAACGTCAGGTCTCTATTTCGCCTAATACATTGATTTCTTCGTCTAGAATGAATGTCGGAAAGTGGAACTGTAATTCCTTGTTAAACGAATGTAGTCCTAGTGAGTGGATGATTAATTTGGCTTTGAAGCTTTGGTGTCATTTATATGGGGACTTCCTTCTCTTCTGTTTTTACGCAGTAACATTGATTTATTTATGTCGTCACATTAGCAATTGACTCAAAACTGCGTCGCCAAAGTCTTCAATTACGCAATTAAATATAATTGAAATTAAATTTGCGTTCATGATAAACAACCCTTTACAACCAATAAACAGTAGTTCCGGGATAATTGGGATGCTAAAAAAAAGGTTACTAACGGTATGAAAATTGGAGATAAGAGTTCATGAAATTGAAGGTATTCACAAATGTAGCTTCAAGTTATTTCTAGTTGACATATTTTATAGGCTTTTAAATGGATTCATATAATATATAGTCAGAGTTTTACGTGCCTGGCTTTTTAAAATATGTTTTCCCTGAACATCAGAAATGGCAAGTTCATAAATCATAGATAATATCCAAATAAGGATGAAAAATGATCGTCCAACCTGACACATTTCAATATAAACAAGATGCGTTTGTGAAACAGTGATGCACCCATATGGCAGCTTACAGCGAGGGTTGATTTTTTTTTCAAAGGTATGTTCAACTCCAAAGGTGAAGGTCAAAAGTGTCTGTACCCTAATTAATACACCTGTGAAATTCTAAGTGTTCTAAAGTTATGGCCATGGTTGAAGTTTTTAGCTCACCTGAGCCTAAGGCTCAAGTGAGCTTTTTTGATCACATTTTGTCCGGCGTACTTCTGTCTGTAAACTTTTCACATTTTCATCTTCTTCTCAAGAACCACTGGACCGATTTCAACCAAACTTGCCACAAACTATCCTTGGGTGAAAGGGATTCAAGTTTCTTCAATTGAAGGGCCATGCCCTATTCCAAGGGGAGATAATTAATAACAAGAAATCTGTGAGCCAATGCTCACTAGTAATACCCCCGCTTTGATGTAAATAAGCACTATCATGTTAATATATATACACAAGTTCAATTACAGGCAGATGCACAGAAAAATATGAAGTTGACATTAGATTCATATCAAAATTAATCCCACCATATGGCATGCCTTAACAAAGGGTGTTATAAAATTTTAAGCATCCGCTATGAATAGCTGATGAGAAAACTGCGACGAAAATTTGTTATGTGTAAGACAGACAGATGCACAGACAAACAGGAAGTTGATAGCCAATTTGAAAAAAAATGTATCCCAAGATATGGCATACCTCAGAGAAGATTTTGTTAAAATTTCAAGCATCTACAACGAGTAGTTGCAGAGAAAACTGTGACGAAAATTTGTTATGTATGAAACAGACAGACCCACAGACAAACAGGAAGTTGACATCGGATTTGAGCGAAAATGTATCCCACCATATGGCATGCGTCAGAGAAAATTGTGTTAAAATTTCAAGCATCTTCAACGAGTAGTTGCTGAGTAAACTGCGACGAAAATTTTTGATGTATGAAACGGACAGACGCACAGACAAACAGGAAGTTGATATCCGATTTGAGCGAAAATGTATCCCACCATATGGCATGCCTCAGAGAAGATTGTTAAAATTTCAAGCATCTACAACGAGTAGTTGCAGAGAAAACTGTGACGAAAATTTGTTATGTATGAAACAGACAGACCCACAGACAAACAGGAAGTTGACATCGGATTTGAGCGAAAATGTATCCCACCATATGGCATGCGTCAGAGAAAATTGTGTTAAAATTTCAAGCATCTTCAACGAGTAGTTGCTGAGTAAACTGCGACGAAAATTTTTGATGTATGAAACGGACAGACGCACAGACAAACAGGAAGTTGATATCCGATTTGAGCGAAAATGTATCCCACCATATGGCATGCCTCAGAGAAGATTGTTAAAATTTCAAGCATCTACAACGAGTAGTTGCAGAGAAAACTGTGACGAAAATTTGTTATGTATGAAACAGACAGACCCACAGACAAACAGGAAGTTGACATCGGATTTGAGCGAAAATGTATCCCACCATATGGCATGCGTCAGAGAAAATTGTGTTAAAATTTCAAGCATCTTCAACGAGTAGTTGCTGAGTAAACTGCGACGAAAATTTTTGATGTATGAAACGGACAGACGCACAGACAAACAGGAAGTTGATATCCGATTTGAGCGAAAATGTATCCCACCATATGGCATGCCTCAGAGAAGATTGTTAAAATTTCAAGCATCTACAACGAGTAGTTGCAGAGAAAACTGTGACGAAAATTTGTTATGTATGAAACAGACAGACCCACAGACAAACAGGAAGTTGACATCGGATTTGAGCGAAAATGTATCCCACCATATGGCATGCGTCAGAGAAAATTGTGTTAAAATTTCAAGCATCTTCAACGAGTAGTTGCTGAGTAAACTGCGACGAAAATTTTTGATGTATGAAACGGACAGACGCACAGACAAACAGGAAGTTGATATCCGATTTGAGCGAAAATGTATCCCACCATATGGCATGCCTCAGAGAAGATTGTTAAAATTTCAAGCATCTACGATGTGTAGTTGCTGAGAAAACTGTGACGAAAATTTGTTTCGGACAGACACACGGACACACACCCTCACGGACACACGGACAGACACACAAGGGTAAAACAGTATACCCCCCTCTCCTTCGGAGCGGGGGTATAATTACTGAAAAATTAATGGCAATTTTCAAAAATCTTCTCAAGAACCATTGAGCCAGGAAAGATGAAATTCATATGGAAACATCCTCAGGTAGTGTAGATTCAATTTTGTTCAAATCATGACCCCCGGGGGTAAGGTGGGGCAACAATGGACGATCTAAGTTTCACAGAGGAATATATAGGAAAAAAATCTTTAAAAATCTTCTTGAGAAATGCAAAACCATGATTAGTCATATTTATGTGGAAGCATCCTCAGGTAGTGTAGATTCGAGCTTGTTCAAATCATGACCCCCGGGGGTAGGGTAGGGGCCACATTGGACGATCAAAGTTTGAAGTTTTGCATAGGAGTATATAGGAAAATCTTTTCAAGAACAGCAAAGCCATCATTGGTCTTGTTTATACGGAAGCATCCTCAGATTGTTTAGATACAGATTTGTTAAGATCGTGACTCGGGGTTGATTGGGACCACAATAAAAGTTCAAACTTATAGGGAAAAAGCCACAGTTAGTCAAAAAAAAATATGTAAGCATCTTTAGTTAGTGTAGATTCAAGTTCGCATGGATAGAAGTTTGTTCAAATCATATCCCCCTTTTAGGATTGGAACCACTTAAGTATTTACTGAATTTTTTTTCCTAGCCACAGTGCTCAGGTGAGCGATGTGACCCACGGGCCTCTTGTTTAACATTTGGTCAAACTTTAAGATCAAGAGGGCAAGAATATCTTAACTCACTGATCATGAAAGGTCTTGTTATAATGAATACACATGTGAAGTATGAAAGCCCCAGCTACAACTTTGCAATGGTTATGACCAAGGTGAGAGTTTGATATTTTGTAACAGTAGGCCAAAGTCCAAGGTCAAAGGTCAAATTCAAAGAAAGGTCTTGTCACAAGGAATACACCTGTGAAATATTAAAGACATAGTCCCAAATTACTCCAAAGTTATGGTCTGAGCAAGTTTTTGCGGACAAACATTCAGATTGACAGACTGACCGGGCAAAACTTTTCATCCCCAAAACTTTGTTCCTTTTCAATTTCAGCTCCTTTTAATTTGCTGGTCTGAAGTTAAACCCCGAAATCATGATTCAAAAAATAAACCCTGTAAAATAACAGACTTGAAAAATATTTACATTTTCAAGATGACAGTTAATGAAACTCTTTCACTTAAATTGCGCTGTTCATCTGCGAACTATTCACAGACAATTTTTCTAAGTAGTTGTTAAACCCGATTAAAATCATCAACAATATTGGAGAAGGTAATAAGCAGGCCGGTTTTTGTATTCATATGAAGTAGACTTTTATCAAAAAACGTCTTTATGGAAGAAGAGGTGTTTGTGCCTTCTGTATAAAGATACACTCTAGACACATTTATGACGTTCTATCAATTAAGAAAGCTCTATTTTTATTTCCGACACTCCGATTCAATATGTTCAACTGAACTCGAAATAAAAGACTGATGAAAGACTGATATGTGAACTTTTATGATGAAAACTTTTCTATAGTCCCTTTCCTTTATTTATCTGAATTGACTTGTAACGCAAGAGCATGGTCTACGTCAAACAACTTCTAAACAAGAGGCCCATGGGCCACATCGCTCACCTGAGCACCAAGGGTAGGACTAGTATAAAATGGCTTTTTATTGTAAAGTTTAAATCCAAAAGTAGTCCCATGACGAATCATGGATTTGCTATTTTTTAGAAAATGATTGAGAAGAAGATCTTTAAAGAATTTTCCTATATATTTCTATGTAAAACTTTGGTCGGCCATTTTGGCCCCGCCCTACCCCCGGGGGTCATGATTTGAACAAACTTGAATCTGCACTACCTGAGGATATTTCCCCATAAGTTTCATCTTTCCTGGCACAGTGGTTCTTGAGAAGAAGATTTTTAAAATATACCACTAAATTTTCATTAATTCCCAATTATCTCCCCTTGAATAAGGGCGTGGCCCTTCATTTGAGCAAACTTGAATTCCTTTCACCCAAGGATACGTTGTGGCAAGTTTGGTTGAAATTGGCCCAGCAGTTCTTGAGAAGAAGTCGAAAATGTGAAAAGTTTACAGACAGACAGACGGACGCCGGACAAAATGTGATCAGAAAAGCTCACTTGAGCCTTCGGCTCAGGTGAGCTAAAAAAGCTTATTGCCAAACAAGTTGATTATACAAAGATGTTAAAATCCTCGTTAATTTTATACATACCCTCTATGTGCCCAGGAGGAGATATGAGGTCGTAAAAATCTTCGTTTATAGTCAGTGTTCACTTTCTAAATATAATTTGTTTGTTTAGGTGCCTGTATGTTGTTATAAGTTCCTCTCGCGATTTTTTCTCTAATATGGAGAAGCCACAACTTTCCGGTGGACAGCTGAAAATTTTGCCCTTTACTCGGCATTCGGGGCCATTAAGCAGTTAGGAATCTTTTTCATACCAGCACCTACTGGACCTCAGTTTAAACGGTCTCATTCGAAGGACCGGTCTAGCTCCACGTTCCGCAAAGGGATTCGAACCTACGACGTAAGGATGAACTCCTTACTTCGAGACTTTCGAGCAGGCGCTCTAGAGTGGGTAAAATATTTTCGAATTGGACGTAAAACAACATATTAGTATGATTCTTATTACCGTCTTCCTTGGAAGACGGTATTATATAGTTGAAGTTTTTTACAGTCTTCGGACTATGCACTTCCTCTCTTTTGTGATTGGTAGAAATTGCATGATGAGAAAATTTTCAATTATTTCATTGGTTGAAATGCTGTTCAAGGCAAGGGAGATAACTTTCTGATGGTCTAATTTTCGTACGACTTAATAATTTTTCAATATTTCCAATCTTAAAAAAATGACAAAACCAACAACAAAATCAGCAGTCTATTAATTCTAAATGACAATGTTTTTAATTGCAAAATCTAAAAAGGTCTCTTCATTTTCATCAAGTTGCAAATAAGATTTGATTTTTATTGCTTGGTGGCTTTACAATTTGTATTTATTCTTTTCCACTTATTTGTTTAACAGTTAACGGAATCGGCCGGGGTTTGCCAAAGGTCTCGGTCAGTTTACGGAGATGACCGAGCGATAACCGCAGTAGGGCTAATACCAGAAAAAAGCTAATGTAGAAATACGAAATCAAGAAATTCAAAAGAATTATACGACTTGAAAGATGTAGATCAGTTTACTGTTTAAGGTTGTTGCTAAAGACGGTAAGCTTTTTTAAAAAGCTCTACTTGTACTGTAAGAGGAGGCAAAATCATTTTGTTGGTATAAATGTGAACAAATATGAAAGCTTAGTCCGAGATATTAAAAGATGTTTACAGCCTTTCTGCGATATAATTCTGAAACTTTGATATTTTGTTCTTGGATACAGAATCTCTCTTTATATATGATAAGAAAGAAATTCAACCGCACATTTTTTGCCCACATAGTCTGAAATATGGCCTTTCAGACCCCTGTAAGAAGATTGTGAAATCAGACATTCGACTTGAGAATGAGCCTTATTTTAGAATTTTCTATTGATTTATTGCAAATTTGTGTAATACTTTTAATAAAGATAACCTTTTTGTTACTTTTAATCAGTAAGTCACATTGATACTGGAAAATTTGGGTAAAATATTAAGTAAAAAAGAACATACATTGTGTCAGAAACTGAAAATTCACATGTAAATATCCGACAGTTTAAGTTTTCTTAAGAGAAAATGTATAATTCAATTTTTACAAAAAATCAACAGAATGATTCAAATGGGTCCTAGAATTAAATGTATAAAAATAAAGAAAATTGAACCGGTGGTTTCAGATATTTTGGTGATTTAAAAAAAATTCAATGGCAAAAAACTAAAAGATTTAGAAGTTGACGTCACAATATTTGACCTTTGACCTCTTGATATGACCTTGACCTTAGAAGTACATAAAGAATAGATACTCCTTATATATGTGTCCAAATATCAGCACTGTACTATTTATGGAACAAAAGTTGCACTGCATTTTATAACAGACTGTTACATGCTTGTTTATTGCACTTAGATAGCGTAAACACATTCCAAAATGTAAGATCCCAAATGACCAATATATAGGATTCTCTGATTTTTTCACAAAATATAATGCAAATTTGCCAAAATTTATTATTTTCTTTCAGGATCATTCATTGTTGTCAGTGTAGTAATATAACTCTTTTTTCCTCCAGTACTTTTTTAAGAAATGGGTTAAAATAGAATCCACGGGTGTTTTGTCCTACCTTAGATAGAAAAATAAATCATTCTTTATTCACGATTTGTTTGCTAAGCATAGGAAACTTTACTTTATTGTCAGTGATACATGCATTTAACTGATCAATAAATACAGAGATCATGCAAAAATACTGTATATTTTTCAAAAGTGGTTTCGAGTCATTTTAGATAGTTTAATAGTCATCTACTTTAATGCCAGAGGTCCTGAGTCAATACACACTGCCGTTTAACAAAGCGTTGACTGGGGACCCATGGCATTAAAGTATGGCTTTCCGAATTAAGATGTTTCTTCTTTACTGTTGAAAACATTTTAAATGCTAACCGTGCGTCATATAAATATATAGTTATTATTTTTAGTACTCGTTAACATTACATCTACGGCCATGAACTACAATCGATTTGGAAACGCTTCTTAAGTTTATCAGTTCATATTTCCTCTCTGTTGCTCCCGAAAGTATCACTAATAAGGCGACTTATCTAATAAAGTGGCATTTGCATTTCCTCTCCTAGGAAAGAACTTCGCACTTATTATGACACGGGCACGGCAATCCTGCACATGGAAAAGACAATCCTGCAACATTAAGTAAAAATATTCACAGTTCTCTCTCCTTGGTCGTTTGAAATTATGTAACACTGATAATTTTCTGAATCCTATACTTTTAAAGTACAATTTTCTATTTAAGATTTTGCTTCTTATTCGTTCGTGTTATACCGTATGTGTATTTTTATTAGTGTGTTTAAAATTTAGCACAAGCACTATGTATCGAACTCATAAAATTCATGATTTCTTAGCAGAAATCATGCATTTGCATATCGTTATCAGTGCCAAAGCCGCTCAAATATGGGGCCCGCATTTTAAGTACACGTACAGTATATTTTCTCTTGGTCACTTATTATTCATACATACATTATAGTCCTAAATCCAAAGATTTTTTTTTATATTAAAAAATTCAGCCGAGCAAGTTTTGATATTGGGATTAAATTTATCCAAATCAATGGCCAAACCTATTCTTACGGAATAATAATATTACATTATAAAAATGTATGTAAAATTTTCTTATCTTTAAACTAAAATTGAGCTTAAATTGTCTACTTAGATGAGAATTTTTTTGTGTCATACACATTTTTTTGCACATGACTGAGATCAAAATGAAACTCGAATTCTAATTCAACAATTGATGTAGTTTTTTTGTATTGTCAGTACCTATTTTAAATAATGCTATAAAAATCTTTATTTCAGTCCTTTTATTTGATTTGTACAAAAAAATAAAGAAAAGGTCATCAATTATATGTACAATTCATCTTTTAATTTCAAAATCTATTTTTATTTGAAACTAAGCTATCGTCGTTAATATATTATCTCAGTGTTATTATGACCCTTTATATAATATGAGAACAGAGTACAAAATATAAAAAAAAATACATTGATAGAAAGAAACTTCTAGTTCTTTTTTTCATTAAAATGAGTTCTTATTTTGTCACGCAAATGCTGTGCATCAATCATTATTTTGATTGCATCGAATGCAGTGCATCAGACATTAAACTGATTGTATCTAAATTGTACACGTTGGGCTTTAAAAAAAAAAGATCATACATTTTAAGTGATGAACTAAAGTAAAAACATAAAGATCTTTTTCATCATTTAATGTATTGAGAATCAAGTTTGATGAGTTGTGATATTAAAATCTATTTTCTGCGTTGTTTGCATCAAGTATACGTATACTTTGACTTTATATGGCAGCGATATCAAGATTATCTTAGGCATGATATGATTTTTTTTTAAGTTCTGAGCATCACGATTAAAATGTTAGCGTTTTTAAATGCACCAAAATAAACATCAAACTATCAAAAGATATTTGATTTAATTAAAGACAACTTTTATATAACAATGAAATCAAACCGCAAATTAAAATACAATGTACAATGAGCTCACGTATTCAACGTTTTGAGTTTAAACATGGATGCACATGACTAAAACGCACAAATACGGATTATTATTTTTCCCTTTTCCTTAGATTTAAAAAAAAAGTTTATATCTAGAGACAGTGATCAGATTCAAGTGCATTTCACATGCAATATGCACTTTTTATTTAATGAATTTTTTGTTGACCCTTTAAGGTACAAGCTGATGAATCATAAAATATCTAAAGGACAAACCTTCCCAAGTTTAATAAACTTAAGTATCATCAAAATTCAATTTTTTTTAATTAAACATTAATCCATGGTATGTTGTCAATCAAATTCAACAAATATATTTTAATTAATAAAGTGCACACTGAAATCCCTGTTAAAGATATAGCGTATCATGTTAAAATGAAATATGATTATGATATATAAAGGATAAATCATGATAAAATGATGCTTTTAGCCTATTATACATGCAAATAAGCGTTTACTGAATAAATATATTTGAGAAAGTTGAAAAGAGCAACATTTAAGTATAACACATCTTCGCTAGCCAAGGGTTTTCGGTCCGCAACGCTCCCCATGAACCCTTGGCCGATATGCACTGTAAAACGCCGGTCATTTTTCATTGGAGAGTTGTAGCCGACCGTGGACCAATGAAATAACTGTTTTCAATTTACGTCCTAGAACTTTTGAGAAGTTTTCGAGAAAACTCTAACACATGTGTAAACCCGTTTTTGTTCCTATGAACACACTACGTCTGTCCGTTAAAGCATACATCGCTTCTTGTTGGAAAGAATTTAATTTTTGTATTCCAAATGCTGTTTCAACGGAAGTCGCCATATTGTGTATAATTTTCTACCGAAACATACATGAAAGCTATCATTTCATTGGCTGTTTGCTTCAACCAGAATTATCGTTCTTTCTGAAGAACTTATAGATGGCGCTATGTGTGACCGGCGTTTTATAGTGCATATCGGCCAAGGGTTTATGGGGAGCGTTGCGGACCGAAAACCCTTGGCTAGCGAAGATGAGTATAACAGGGTATGAGTAGGAAATGCAACTTTCGTGTACGACCCAATAACAGGTTATAATTGCTTATGAGGTCACAAAAATAACCATAGAATTTTTGAAATGCTGACTTTAAACCAGTTTGTTGAAATCTTGGTAACACCAACTCCGCTGTCAGTAGCCTGCATCAGATCAAAAATTGATCGAACTGGGAGCATGCTTTTGAGTACTGAATAAATATCATGATTATGCAGATGGGATTTACCTACATATGTAATTAAAAGGAAAGTAACCTGTGAAAAAAATGAAAAATAATCATCTCGTTTTTCTTAAAATTCAGTTGGCTCTCGTCATCTATTAGTAAAACATCCAAATATGAAATAAACAGTTGTGACTTACTCGTTGGTATCTTTTATTTCAAGTTCAATGGGATACATGGAATTGAAATTATATAAATAAATTAAAGTAACCATTATTAATTGATTATTCATCGTCGATACATATCCAAATGTTAATATGAAAGCCACAGCAAGTATTTTCTCATTCTCAATGGAAATTTTAGAAAATACTCTGCTTCATAGGAACGTAAAATCAGATGATAAGCAAGTACAGGAGCACAACAGTTACCTATTGGCATTCCAACAGCTTGTTTAAGGGCCTGATCTTCAAAGTGTAGTTTCAACTGTAAATTTGTCATTCTTTTTAAAACCAATAAAAAGTAGGCAAATTTCCGACTTGCCATTTTGATTGAAGAAGCAGTTGTCTATATTATTAAAAAGTCTATTTTGTTCAGTTTCGTGCAACTTGTAAGAATTGCGAAAAAGTTGAATGGGCTCACGTAACTGACTTTTGAAAATTTTGGCAATTTTAAAGTTTTTTAAAATAACTAATTCCGGTCTTTCTGATGAGACCTTGTAAACCGATCGAGATTCCTTGTTAAAGTAAATGCTCGCATAAAAGATTTCCTTATCCATTCATCGCATTATCAAAATTAAAATTAATTCATAATCTTTTTGTGGTTCACTGCTCAAAAGCCCTGAGTGCCAAGAACAAGTCTAAACTTGCTGACATCCACCGGCTACTGGCTTAATTTGAGTGAACATTTTTTGAAAGGACGTTACACACACACAAAACATATCTTAGAGAGTTAAATTTATGCTTGACTAATTACCTCAAATGCAACAAGAAGGATAAAATACTCTTTCTGGCAAATCTTGTTTTTGTTTGTTTTTGCACCTGGATTGAAAGATCCCGGGGTATATTGTTTTTGTCTTGTCTGTTTGTTTGTCTATCTGTCTGTTGTCAACTTTAACCTAGCCCATAACTGATGCTCTGTCAGGGGTATGTGTACACGCCTTCAGTCTACGTCCCAATCCAGAATTGTGTTACCATCCAGGGCATAGTGTTTCACAAACACATCTTGTTTTTTTGTGCAATAGTTTAAAAAAAATTGTACACTTGCTTAGCTCTTTTCGTGTGTTCTATAGAACATTTATCCTTGCTATGTATCCCTTTCATAGTCTGTAGAAATTCAAGCAAAGCTGCTTAAATGTAGAATTTTTACAATAACTATCCTTGATAACCTCTTTTCCTCATAATTATAATGAGCAATCATCATAGTATTAATTAGAAGAATTTTCAGGTGAAAGCAGAACTTGTATCTAAATATAATTTCTTAACAATGTCAGAACACGAACTTAATTGTCAAAAATCAGAAATTTCAGCGTCACACAAAATTCTGTCTCTGTGTTCAAACATCCATTTAAAAGCGGAATAATATCTGTATATCTATGGTGATTTGGCTTTCGCTGTAATTGTGTTGGATTAAGAGGCATGATGATAAGCCAAGCGATCGATCGATCATTAGCAGGATTTCTAGACATGGTAAAGAACGTCTCGTATTATCAATGTACACAATATTGCACTCTAAGTGGAGATGTTAAGCGTCTCTTTTACGTTTAAATTTGATTTAGGGTTATTGACATGTTTTTTTTTCTTAAAGCATAGTACATTTTTGAGTTGAATCGCCTACAGTTCACGATATGTTTAAACATTTTGAAATTGAAACAAAGCAAAAGTGTGTCAAAATTTTGAGGAAAACCCATGAACTTATATTTTCATCAGCGAAAAATAATTTATTAAACACTCTTTTATAAAATTAATAAAATTCCGCCGTAACTCAGTGTGTACAGGCCTCTACAATATCTTAGATACACTTAAAGAGCAGAAACTTAATTATTAAACGGGTGCATATTTCAAATACATGACATGTATAATATGAAAATATCACGTCAAATTTGATATCTTATTTTTAAAAAGAAATTGACGGAGCCTTCATTACAAAACTATCCCCTGTCACCAGACGCAGCTCATACGACATGATAGGAACAAAATTAGTTTTGTATAGAGGAAACGATCATCCTTATGTAAATCTATTAGAATATGAACAAGCAATCTGAGAGTATTGAATTAGCAATACTAGTACTAGTACTACCTACCGGCAACTGAAAACTATCTAAAAATACCCTAAACTTTCGTTTAAAAAATCCTCGAAGCGAAACAAAATCCAATCTTGCAAACCTCGTATACCAAATGTCAGCTCAATATCTGCACGTGTTTAGAAAAATGTGCGAAAAAGCAAGTGGGAAGATGGACGGGAAGGTAGGCAGAAGGACAGACACAGTGGAAACCAACAATCCACTCTGGTTACATCGGTAAGATACTATTTATTAAAAACAATATAAGTGTTGTCATGAATGATGCAGGATAACCACCTCAGTCGCTTCGAAATTTGATATTTAAAATATAACGACACCTCTTATCTCCACTTATACAGAATACAGTTACTTCAAAACATTTTTCTGCCTTGGAAGTAATCATTGAGAACAAGTACTATGTTTCATAAAGAAACAAAAGAATGATCGAACAAGTTAGACTTGCTAGATACACAAAGGAATGAATAAACGTTACCCCAAAAGGAAAGGGTATAATTCTTTCTTTTTTTTCGGAATTCAATAAAATTCTTTGGAAAATTGAGAAAGGACAGTTTTTCCTCCTTGTACTTGTCTCTATGTACATGATACCATCTGAAAGTTAAACTCAATGCGTTATGAAAAGCTTCACTGTGCTTTAGTTAACGTTAACATGGATTTCCCTGAAGCAAACAAAGCATTTGGTACGTCATGTGTTCGCGAATGGATAATTTGAATGAGGCATCAAATGCTCTTGGAATCAACTGTGATCGGCTTCGCGTTCACAAGCAGCTTTATTTGCAATATGATATAGTCCAAAAATTGTGCCTTTAATGTAGAAAGGCAGATTATGCTTTTAATACTCAATAATTGGAGTATGTAAACCAGCGTACTTTTGTATGGATGCGAACAAAGAAAGGGCAATTTCTCATTCTATCACGATGTGTTTGTGAAACACTGATGCCCCCGTATGGCAGCTTATGGCGAGGGTTGAAGTTTCTCGAATGCAAGTCAATCTTCAAAGTCAAATTTTTCTGTATACAAAAAACGGTCTTGACATACGGAATAAACCTGTAAAATTTGAAAGCCCTGGTACTAACTTTCGAAAGTTATGGCCAAGGATAAGGTTTTTTTTTTTAAGTGGGTCAAACTGTAAAATCAAGGTAAAAGGTAATTAATATATCCATTTAAAGGTCTTGGTCGCAATGAATACACACATATTAAGTATGAAAGCCCTAGCATAAACTGTTCTTAAGTTGTGGCCTACATTTGTAGGTTTAAATTTGTTTTGGTTTTTTTTGAAAAAGTAGGTCAAACTCCAAGGTCATATTTGGTGGTACCCAAAGAAAGGTCTTTTCACAAGAAATACACCTGTGAAATGTGAAAGCCATACCCCCACCCATTCAAAAGTAATGGGCTAGGTTAAGTTGACAACAGACAGAAAAAACATAAGAAAGAAAGACAGACAGACAGGACAAAAACAACATATCAGGCATTTTACATGTATAACTGTAATTTGTACTGATTCTTTCTCAACTGATTGTAATCGACTACGAAAACATGCAATCTTCATGCCCGACAATTTTTGTGGGGTTTTCACGTCCACAACATGAATGAGTATTGCAGATTCATGCATAGGCCATCCCGAATATAAATATTTTTTTGAAATAGTATCATCATTTATATAAATTATAAGTTGATATCATAGAGGGCCTCAAGGAAGAATAGTGCTCGCACTAATTGAGTCACCCTCTTTAAATAAAGTATTATTATTATTATCATTATAATATATATACAAGACACAAACAACCTTGTATACAGCTGTATAATTCTTTATGCTAATACATAAACATATTAACATATATTTTGAATTCTCCCTTTTTTCACATCATTGAGCATATATCGTAAAAGAAAATTCTCTTGGTAAATGATGGGAATTTAGAATACATGTATATCGAATTTTAGCTCAATTTTTTTTAAATTTTAAACTGCACAAAAAATATGAAAAGTAAGAACGAGAGGAAATCGATATAATTTCCATAATACATTGTAATAGCATTACAATACTGTACAAAAATCAGGATATTGATAATTCAACAAAATCGATTAATAAATCAAAACTATAGGAAGTGATTGGGATGGTCCAACAATCTGCTTTCTTATCATTAACGTAGGTGGAGTTTTAAAAAAAATATGTCAAAGAAATATTTATTGCAAAAATATCTAAGAGAAATATAAGTCATGTTGAAGGTAAATCTCATATAAATGTCGCTTCAAGCGCCGTAGGAGTCTCCCTATATCAAAGATTTTGTTTGGATTTCATTTTTTTAACCGGGAAGTCGCTCCCTATTAAGCTCATTAACGTGTCAACATTATGAAATTGCTTTATTATAAAGCAAATAAAACAAGCTTATCGGTGATTTTCTCGGGTATTGAGACGTGGATGTCTAAAATTGCCATAACGGAAAGATAAATATGGTTACAAAATCATTGCTCTTAAATCATAAAAGACAGGATTACTCTTTAAAGTTCTCCAAACTAAATGTATGTCATACTTGGTTATTATCAAATCAACTCTTTTTCAAATTTGATGTTTCTAGACGTGAAAAAAGAATTGTTCATGTATTTCGCATTATATAACGGCAACAAACAACAACGCTGTATGACAGAAGTATCCATTGTCAAATTCCTCATATTTATAGTAATTTAATTTCCAGCTGTCATCTGCATATTGCGTTTTCATCTTGTTCGATACTAAATTGCATGCTCTTCCTGATCAGTAGAAAGGCTCACGGCGGGTGTGTCCGGTCGACAGAAGATGCTTACTACTCCTTAGCACCCGATTAAACCTCTTGAATTTCGAGGAGGTCCGTGTTTAAGCACCCTTCACTAATTGCCAAACAGTTTTTCATCTTCATCCCTTTCCATAACATTTTTTAAAGTCTAATTTACATCAATAATTAAATTATTTAATTCTGTTCTGTTTTTTTTCAGGCTGGTAATGAATTAAGCACATAGGCGTCGGAACCAGGGGGTGGTGTGGGCTTAGCCCCCCTCCCCCTACTTTCAATTTGCTTCCGAGGCCTATTTACTTCTGAAGCATATAAAATACATATTAGAGGCTTTGAGTCATAGGTCACATAGTCACAGGGTCTGAGAATGTTATACGCAATGTGACAAATACATGTGCTGTGTAAATCATAGAATTAATTTAACTTTTTCCTTGGAAAGCCCAATATGTAAGAGTGTTTATTTGGTGGCAAACGCCTTAGTGCGGGTATTACTGTCTCATGACAGCATCTAGTTTCTATTGTTTGAATAATCCATTCTTAAAGATAACCAAATCTTGTTAATTAATTAAGGTAAATCTCATAATTTTTGTAACACCCAAGATCGGGTATAACATTACACAGCCTCTATCAAGTGTACAAAAGAGTACTTTTAAGAAACAAGTCAAGAGTTTTATCTTACAAAATGGCATTTTAGAACATGAAAGTGATATGTTTCACTACTAGTTTATAAAACATGTTTTACCACTGTAGACGTACTTTTTTCCACGGGGTCATAATTCCGCGGAATCTCAATTTCTGTTTAATCTGCGGGTAGAAAATTATGCGAATTTCCTAGATTCTCACTATATGCCTTACATTTATTTTAAGTACGCTTGGACAAATTTCCGCGGAAAATTTGTGACCGCGTTTATAGCGTAAATTAATACCACGCAGAAAAAAGTACTTCTACAGTATTTTATTGATAATGTCAGTGTTATCATACTTAAACTCAGTTGGATGTATGCAACACAACTGCGATAAAATAATGCAAATGTAGTGCCAAGATTTATTATAGTGCTTTAATGATCGAACATTCATTACATTGTATTTAAAGTTATTCTTTAAAGTTATTTAAGATAGGACCCCATTGGAAATAAGCTCTAGGGCTTTAATGGGTTATCCTTTATATCAATCTAGTCACAGTAGAATTGTATTTCTTATTAAAGGCTGGTATACATGGTAAGATTTGTATTATAAGATTTGTATTATAATACAAAATCTTACTGTGTATACACTCTTAATACAGTGTATCATAAGATTTTTCGAATCTTATAAAACTGTATTAAGAATAGAGCAATGCTCTATTTTCTAATACAAGTCTTAGCTTACCTATCACTTTCAACCAATGAAATGTAATGACACTAGGGGTCATCCTATTATAATCATTACTAAAAAAAGCACGTGGTAAATAATAATGATAGACTTTACAAGTAAAGACATCGAAAAACTCGTGGCTTAATGGAAAGGGGAAAAGGACTTGTGGAATATATAAAGCAGTGCATAGTATGATGATAGACACTGCTATCAGAGCCTCATCATTCCAAAATTTTGAAATATGTGGTCCCAGGGTCAGTGGTTTCTATGGGATGGGGTGCACAACTGGTTATAAAATGGAAATGCATTTTCTCTTTGTTATTCTGATCCACCTCTGGGTATTAACCGAAGTAAGAATGCTAAATCTATAGTTATGATAAACAACGGTGCCCTCTTTCAAAATTATGAATTTCAATTGTTGGAAAGTTGTTACATGATGCTCAGGTGATCTATAACGCCCGTAGGCCTCGGTTCTACGGTAAGTCTGATTTCTCTTTATGGTCTTTTTTGGATTTATTTTAACATTGTTTTAAATGGAGCACTGAAAAGTATCCAAAGTTTGAATTGTATTTTTGGCTTCTTTTATCAAAAGTACAAAACAGAACAGCTTTATTCTCTTAAGAGACTGATTTCCGATTGCAAACCTTCCATTGCATGCAAGCATGTTTATATAAAGTGGTAAATGCTCAACTGTTTTTATAGAAAAAGCAACATTACTTTCATTACTGGCTGCAAATTTCAGTATCCTATTGAAAATTGAATTGAAATTGAATGTATTTTATCGTCTTTCTGAAATCTAATAGAGGACATAAAGATTGGAAAGCTTAATATGAATCCAGTCATGACCGCGAGAACAAATGCAAAAATCCTCAGCTGTTAATGACGTCAATAAGAAGGATCAAAGTACTTTGATATAAGAAGCTTTTATCAAGTTGGAGGGAAATAAGAGAAAGAAATTGACGAGTTTTATGTTTCTCAAAGTGGGCAAATTCTAGAAATTAAAAATGTTCACCTTTTCCGTGATATGACACCCCCTGTAACAATAATTCGAGATGCTGTTTTCTATTAAAATAGTAAAGGTCACGAATAACTTTAAAACTAACATTTACATTGCTTATATACACATTTACGAAGTATCTACTTATAATAAAAATATAGGATTTTATTTACTGTCTGTATTTAAAACCTGATAGAAAGGCTTGGTACATGAATATACATATATGTTTGCGAAGGTCAGAAAAATCGAGTACATGCAGCAAAACACGATAAAAGCGAACACGCTTTTAATAAGAAAAGTAATTTTCATTCCCCATGGCTTAAAAATATATCGTATTTGACACTGTACGGATAAAACGTATCACGCTTATAACGAAGCAAAATCGTCCGTCCCCTGCATTTCGTTTGACTGTACTCGTAGAGAAGGCCATTCAGGCATTCCAATATATATAAAATACTGCTGATAGTTAGTGAGTAACTGGTGTAATGTATTCATTTTCAATTTTGGGCCTAGAAGGCATACAAAAGCATAAGTAACAAATTAGAGAGTGAAAATTTCTGTTTTTGGAAGTTTACAAACCAAAGTTATTTTATATACCCTACGGCATCATTTATACCTGCATATTGAACAGCAGAAGCCTCGTCATATATACCCGCATTAACTAAACCTTCCATTTTGGTAGGGTGTCTTCACAATGAAAAAAATCTTGTTTAAAAATCACGAAAATATTTGTTCTTCTCCAGACTTAGGCTAAAACAGTCAGAAAGAACGCTATCTATCCCGCACAAATTTCGGTCACGGCCGGAAGCGACTGAGCAACCATGATGATAAACATACGGATTTTTAGAAAGAAATTTATGTAGAAAATTCTTGAAAGATTTACTGTAGACGTACTTTTTTCCACGGGGTCATAAATCCGCGGAATCTCAATTTCTGTTTAATCCGCGGGTAGAAAATTACGCAGATTTCTTAGACTGTCACTATATGCCATACATTTATATTAAGTACGCTAGGACATATTTCCGTGGACAGTTTGTGTCCGCGTACATAGCGTAAATTAATACCACGCGGAAAAAAGTACTTCTACAGTAAATTAATATGTATTTCTTGATGAATCCAAAGAAAATATACAATTTAAGTACCAACGGTGCTTAAAACAGCCTTAAGTTAGTGTATATCGTATAATATTTAAAAACAAATCAATTAACTTCTAAAAAAACATTTAACAAGGTGGTGCAATAACAAAACATGCAATCACATAAGGTCCTGTTCACTTTAATGTTATTTTTCACCCCATTTGTTTAGGTAATAAAATGACATGAAAGACAATACAAGGGCCTATCAGATGATTTCTTTGGGGGAGGATGGAAACGTCAGGTCTCTATTTCGCCTAATACATTGATTTCTTCGTCTAGAATCAATGTCGGAAAGTGGAACTGTAATTCCTTGTTAAACGAAAGTAGTCCTAGTGAGTGGATGATTAATTTGGCTTTGAAGCTTTGGTGTCATTTATATGGGGACTTCCTTCTCTTCTGTTTTTACGCAGTAACATTGATTTATTTATGTCGTCACATTAGCAATTGACTCAAAACTGCGTCGCCAAAGTCTTCAATTACGCAATTAAATATAATTGAAATTAAATTTGCGTTCATGATAAACAACCCTTTACAACCAATAAACAGTAGTTCCGGGATAATTGGGATGCTAAAAAAAAGGTTACTAACGGTATGAAAATTGGAGATAAGAGTTCATGAAATTGAAGGTATTCACAAATGTAGCTTCAAGTTATTTCTAGTTGACATATTTTATAGGCTTTTAAATGGATTCATATAATATATAGTCAGAGTTTTACGTGCCTGGCTTTTTAAAATATGTTTTCCCTGAACATCAGAAATGGCAAGTTCATAAATCATAGATAATATCCAAATAAGGATGAAAAATGATCGTCCAACCTGACACATTTCAATATAAACAAGATGCGTTTGTGAAACAGTGATGCACCCATATGGCAGCTTACAGCGAGGGTTGATTTTTTTTTCAAAGGTATGTTCAACTCCAAAGGTGAAGGTCAAAAGTGTCTGTACCCTAATTAATACACCTGTGAAATTCTAAGTGTTCTAAAGTTATGGCCATGGTTGAAGTTTTTAGCTCACCTGAGCCTAAGGCTCAAGTGAGCTTTTTTGATCACATTTTGTCCGGCGTACTTCTGTCTGTAAACTTTTCACATTTTCATCTTCTTCTCAAGAACCACTGGACCGATTTCAACCAAACTTGCCACAAACTATCCTTGGGTGAAAGGGATTCAAGTTTCTTCAATTGAAGGGCCATGCCCTATTCCAAGGGGAGATAATTAATAACAAGAAATCTGTGAGCCAATGCTCACTAGTAATACCCCCGCTTTGATGTAAATAAGCACTATCATGTTAATATATATACACAAGTTCAATTACAGGCAGATGCACAGAAAAATATGAAGTTGACATTAGATTCATATCAAAATTAATCCCACCATATGGCATGCCTTAACAAAGGGTGTTATAAAATTTTAAGCATCCGCTATGAATAGCTGATGAGAAAACTGCGACGAAAATTTGTTATGTGTAAAACAGACAGATGCACAGACAAA
>PRKT01000019.1:552667-564094 GCA_003671525.1 Saccostrea glomerata | reverse complement strand
AATAAGCACTATCATGTTAATATATATACACAAGTTCAATTACAGGCAGATGCACAGAAAAATATGAAGTTGACATTAGATTCATATCAAAATTAATCCCACCATATGGCATGCCTTAACAAAGGGTGTAATAAAATTTCAAGCATCCGCTATGAATAGCTGATGAGAAAACTGCGACGAAAATTTGTTATGTGTAAGACAGACAGATGCACAGACAAACAGGAAGTTGATAGCCAATTTGAAAAAAAATGTATCCCAAGATATGGCATACCTCAGAGAAGATTTTGTTAAAATTTCAAGCATCTACAACGAGTAGTTGCAGAGAAAACTGTGACGAAAATTTGTTATGTATGAAACAGACAGACCCACAGACAAACAGGAAGTTGACATCGGATTTGAGCGAAAATGTATCCCACCATATGGCATGCGTCAGAGAAAATTGTATTAAAATTTCAAGCATCTACGATGAGTAGTTGCTGAGAAAAATGCGACGAAAATTTTTGATGTATGAAACGGACAGACGCACAGACAAACAGGAAGTTGATATCCGATTTGAGCGAAAATGTATCCCACCATATGGCATGCCTCAGAGAAGATTGTTAAAATTTCAAGCATCTACGATGTGTAGTTGCTGAGAAAACTGTGACGAAAATTTGTTTCGGACAGACACACGGACACACACCCTCACGGACACACGGACAGACACACAAGGGTAAAACAGTATACCCCCCTCTCCTTCGGAGCGGGGGTATAATTACTGAAAAATTAATGGCAATTTTCAAAAATCTTCTCAAGAACCATTGAGCCAGGAAAGATGAAATTCATATGGAAACATCCTCAGGTAGTGTAGATTCAATTTTGTTCAAATCATGACCCCCGGGGGTAAGGTGGGGCAACAATGGACGATCTAAGTTTCACAGAGGAATATATAGGAAAAAAATCTTTAAAAATCTTCTTGAGAAATGCAAAACCATGATTAGTCATATTTATGTGGAAGCATCCTCAGGTAGTGTAGATTCGAGCTTGTTCAAATCATGACCCCCGGGGGTAGGGTAGGGGCCACATTGGACGATCAAAGTTTGAAGTTTTGCATAGGAGTATATAGGAAAATCTTTTCAAGAACAGCAAAGCCATCATTGGTCTTGTTTATATGGAAGCATCCTCAGATTGTTTAGATACAGATTTGTTAAGATCGTGACCCCAGGGTTGATTGGGACCACAATAAAAGTTCAAACTTATAGGGAAAAAGCCACAGTTAGTCAAAAAAAAAATATGTAAGCATCTTTAGTTAGTGTAGATTCAAGTTCGCTTGAATAGAAGTTTGTTCAAATCATATCCCCCTTTTAGGATCGGAACCACTTAAGTATTTACTGAATTTTTTTTCCTAGCCACAGTGCTCAGGTGAGCGATGTGACCCACGGGCCTCTTGTTTAACATTTGGTCAAACTTTAAGATCAAGAGGGCAAGAATATCTTAACTCACTGATCATGAAAGGTCTTGTTATAATGAATACACATGTGAAGTATGAAAGCCCCAGCTACAACTTTGCAAAAGTTATGACCACAGGCCTTTGGATCGCTTAAAAAAAATTGTGTGTGTAAAAAAAAAATAAAGGTACTGAACTCTTACACTGGGTACCTAATTTCGCTAATAAAATATTTTTTATTCTAATGCTCTAAAATTCTACTTTCTATTTAAATCTATTCATAGATAAACATTCTTCAATTCTACCAAAGCTCATTCCGAAATTCCATATATTTCTTGAGATATTCTGAAATAAATTTCAAAAATGACATACTTTCTTTTACTCGACATTAGCTTGGGCCCCTGGTCATTCACATGTAAACAGACGGTGTTTGAAGTGCGGCGAAGAGTTGCAGAGTATTTGCAAAATCTTTCAACAATATAAAGTTGATTTCTTACTCCAGATTGTAACGTTAAGTCCGTAATAATATTCCTTTCGCAAAAAATTAATTTGAAAACGTCTGCATCAACAACTACCGCCATGTTGATTATGAAAGTAAATGGAGCCATGGTAGAACGAATTTTTCCCGCAATGCATTATATACCTTTCGATTTTCAAAACAATTAGACCGCTAAAATGTTGATTATGACTTAGTTACACCATATGTTCAAATTAAAGAAAAACCTTGTAAAGCTTGAATGCAAATGAGCAAAATTCATTGAGTTTAGAATAAATTCCGGGGGAAATTTGTCCAGTCGTTCCCGCTTTACAATTAGTGAAGGCCCAAGCTGATGATATGTGAAACTGATGCAGTCAAATATCCCCCAGCCACCAAAGTTTCAAACCTTATACACTGTAGATTGTAGTCGGTGTGACGTACATATTTTTCTCAGTCATTGTGCGAAAGTCGTCTGTCTTTCTCATTTAGTCTGGTTGAATCGTATGTTCACGGAAATGATAATGTACACTTTGTACTTTTACGTTTATCAATGACATATGATATTCACAAGTTTTTACGGAAACAATTAAAGCAAATTAGCTAAATCATTAAAGTGATGCACGTAACCATAGAAAAGGAACGGCATTTTGACGACTTTCTTTTCCTTCTTAAGATACAGAGAGTCTATATACTTATGTTTTTGATGCAAAAGACTTGAAAATGACCCCATAAAACTATCCTTCTTTGCGTTGATGAGCACATATGCCCAAAAGCCAGCGTTAACGTACTGGACTTTTCAACGGTTCATAGTAAAAATGATGTTATTATGTGGTGTAAGGACTCTAGGTTCCCCAAGCCATTCCCATGACACCAATTGAACTTACATAGAAGTCGGCCTCTAGTACACTTAAGCCTATAGTGCTTTATTTATTTTTTAAAAAGTGCAATCCAGAGGCTAAATCGCACTATGCCTAATTTGATATTTAGATTAAAGCGCCCATGTGTGCATTTATACAATATCATGAATGTGAACTATGAATTATCTCAAGCCATGGTCCAGAGTCCGCATATAGCACTCTCCTACCAGAATGAGGATCGTATATTTTGGCCAGAGTTTGCGACGATGACTTTAGAGCTTCAACAGATTCACATGTATCTGAATGAATATATTGCTACTTTTTGAATGAGAAGGAATCGGAGAGTTTGCTTTAGGGTCGTTAGAAAAGGACTTGGTTTCGGGATCGAACGCCATTGTGGGACGTGGAGACTGGTCCTTCGAATAAAATTGTATAAACTAAGTCCCCTGTTTCATCTATCAGTACTGCTGAAACAATAAAGATCCCAAACCCTTGCTCACAAACTGCAAGTGTTTAGTAAAGGTCTAAGGTTTGAGCGCTCAAACTGTAACTATCAATATGATCGAGTGATATGTTCTCGAATGGACGTGTCGCAGTGGTTACAGCGTCTGCTCTAGAGTCGCGGAGTAAGAAGTGGATCCTTACCACGCTCTAGATAACCACATTATGGAATAGTAACGCGCTTGTGTATGTTGGGGGGTGGGTTAGGGAAGATAGTGGCTGCGTGCACAACGAAAGCTTAGCAATTTAAAATTAATGTGCTCTTTTGAATTAATGAAAAATTATTGAAAGCTGGCCGATACTTCCTACAGTAAGTTTTTTTTTTTAAATCTAAGTTTAATATTTAAATAAACGTATTATACACCACATCTCTGTCATAAAATTCAATAAATATGATTTATTATTAACTTAAAGCCACCTAAGCACCCGATGCAACCTTTTGAATTTCGAGGAGGTCCGTGTTTATGCACCCTTCACTAATTGCCACACACTGTTTTTCATCTTCACCCCTTTTCATACTCAATGCAGTCACAGAGTCAGCTATATGTAATGTACTTTGGTTTGGTTATTACCGTGATAGTGTAATAATGACAGACGAAATGAAATGATAAAAGATCTAAAGAATTGCGCTCTATTCTTGTACAAGTTATACAATGAAACATATACATATAACATAACGGACAGCATTCGAGATTACAAGTCCTTAAAAGAATACAAAACAACGGAATCAAAACAAGAAGTTTCACCAAACCCAAAAGGGCAGTTTTGTTGGTTCGCGTCCCTTTTGGATTTTTCCCTCATATGAATACGCTTTACTCGGCGCTGTGGACCATAGCACAGTGAGTTACTCATGTGACCTAAAAGAGGGGTCTTCAAAATATAAGGGTCATTCAAAACAAAATGGATATTATACTTCGTCTACTATTCAGCTTTGAGGGGTTGGCTAAAAGCTGGATGTCTATAAGTGCCATAACTGAAAGATAAATGTGGTAACAAAACCATTCATCATAAAGCATGAAAAGGGGGAATTTCTGAATGTTTTTTTCCTTGCTTGCACGGAATTAGCTGCAGAATTGTAGCTCTCCGAAAAAAAAATTATATTGACAGACCGGTCTGTCAAAATATTTTTTCTGAGAGCTACAGTTCTGCAGCTAGCACCGAATGCGACAGGGGACCTCGGTTTAAATGGTCTCGTTCGAAGGACTGGTCTATACGTCCAGCAGTGGAATTCGAACGCGAGACGTAAAGATCATTCCGGTACATGAGTTCCGCGAGATCTAATCACTCGCAAAACCTTATCCCTGCGCAATGCCCCATTTCGAAGAAGGGAGGGCATATTGCTTTGCTGCTGTCTGTCGGTCCATTTAGTTTCCGTTAATTTTCTTCGCAGAGGTTGCACATATTGAAATGAAATTTGGTATACAGATTTATCAGATGTGAATATCTTCGTAGGTTTAGCCCCCCCCCCCACTTTCCACAGATACGTCTTAGTATAGGTTAAAATGGGGAAAGTGGTGGTGTTTTGAAAAAAAAATTTGGTACTGAAGTTCGAACCTCCCCCCCCCCCCTACGAAATAGGATTTTCGAGTTTGGGAAATGGACATTTTTTTTTTGCTTGTCAGGTTTCTTTGAAGGTACAAAAAATTTTGTTTACACTTAGCCCCCCCACTTTCAATTTGCTTCCGACGCCAATGGGAATTATTTAAGGTCCAAGCACACTTCATTTCTTGAACATTAGTGTAATCCATTCCTGAGATCTAAATAGGAAGTACAATAAACATTAACATAATTAAAAATTTCAAAGAAATTTTTAGAAAATCAATTAAATTCATGAATATGCCTTTGTAAGGAATCTTACTTGAAATGACTTTGAAAGCATTGAAAGTTGATACAGAATACCACAATAATGTGCAGAGTCATTATAAATATTGGACAGACATAACAATTTTTACAAGTCCCATGACAAGGATGTCATTTCTTCCTGACTCCTCTCACTCAAAACTCATCAATACACTTGGTAAGATTCTAGGAGCGAATCGCACGCATTATCATGGCTGAGCCATCTCATAGACTTTGGTTGTTTTGGTATTAGCTTTGGGTCAACTTGTCACATGCAATGTAAATATAAATAATGTGAAAAGAAAACAAATCCTTCTAAACAGTTCTTCAATTATTTTATTAGAAGTAAAAAAGATATACTTGTATTCTCTTAGTGCTGCAAGTCTTCCAGGTGAGTTTTCATAAAATTTAAACAGCTCATTTAAAATGGTGTTCAAGTTTTGGATACCAGGGATATAATCACCTTCTTGTCTACATATAGCCAATGCCAATTTGTGTACAATTGTGTACAACACAATGATTCCCCAACAAAATCACAGAAACTGCAAAAGTTCCACATGATTTATAAAGGAGTAACATTAATGTAGCTGCAAAAAACATTAACAAGTTTAATTATCAGTGTCGAGCAATTTTAAAATAAGTTTACCTTCTTCAGCAGTACTGCAACATCTCATTTTCTTCCAGTCATCACTGCTGCTCCATCACTCCCTAGAGCTGCAAATCTCCCATCCACCATGATGTTATGGGATTCAAGAACTTCCAATATCTTTGCAACTATGGTTTCAGCAATACCATTGAGCCGCTTCAATAAAAACATTTTTTTTCTCTCAACATGTTCAGTTTGATCTGGACATCTGTATAAACACGAATTTATATGGGGGAAAAATGAAAATAATCTCTGTATTTTTTCATTTAAATATTTTGCATTCAATGGAATAACGACTGGAATCATTCAGCAATTATTGTGCTGTGTTAAATATCATGGTCATTATCAAATGAATAAGACTAAGTCATGTTACACAAGGCCGACATCCTGTCATGCAAATTTATTCATCCATTAAATTTTCCTCAACAATGCAACCAACTGAACGCGGAATGTGATTGGTCAACAATGTTCTTGATCCTTTTGTCCAGTCACTTTTCAATTTTCACGTGGTTTCCTAAAATATTGTCAATGTATTATGGTCAAGGTTTGTTTTTAAGAAGTAAGTCAAACTCCAAGGTCAAGTTAAAAGTTCTTGGTATCCGATGAAAGATCTTCTCACAAGATCACATATGTAAAGATTGAAAGACCTTACCTTTCAAACGATATAGTCAGGTTAAAGTTTTTTGTAAAGTACAAAAATCTCCAAAAAGTCAAAGATGTTGGTATCCAATGACAGGTCCTATCACAAAGAACACATATGTGAAGTATGAAAGTCCTAGTGTCTACCGTTTAAAAGTTATGACCAAAGTAAAAGTCTAATCTAAGAATTTTTGTGTAAAAGTATGTAAAACTCCAAGTTCAAAATTCGTGGTACCCAAAGGTCTTGTCACAAGGAATACACATGTGAAATATGAAAGCCATAGTTCCACTAAATCAAAAGTTGTGAGCAAGTTTAAAGTTTTTGCTGACAAACAGACAGACGGACCGTCACGACAAAAACTCTATAACACCGGATCTTCGATTACGGGGGCACAAAATCGTTCTACGACAAAATGCAAGCTTCTTATAAGATTTTTTATTTAATAATAAGAAAAGGATTTATCCTTCCTAGCCTAATTTCAGTCATTAGTAGTTATAAAAAAAAATCAGTATTACTTTACAGATATTTTGCGAGACATATTTAAACATTCATATTAAGGATATCCGATCCTTGGCCAGGAAGGATAACTCCAAAATTTGATATTCTATTTTGAAATGCATCAAAATGAAGCTTGAAAATGAAATTTTTTTCATGCAACAATTTTCATTTTATTCATCTTTATAGATTCAAGGTCTTTGGAAGTCTTAGAAAAGGTTTTTTAAAAGTTGACATTTCTACCCGTTAAATGGAGACAAAATTAATACAGCCGTAGATACAAACTTATTAGCATGATATGAAATGAGAAGTGATTTGTGGTGTCTTGCAATTATTGCAAAAGCATTTTACACTTTATGACAGAATTAGAAAACAAAAAATACCAAATAAGTATAAAAAATCACGACAATTTCTCTGAATGCCTGGATACCGGTCTATCGTTTCTTAGCCTAAAATATATTTTTTGATTACTGTAGACGTACTTTTTTCCACGGGGTCATAATTCCGCGGAATCTCAATTTCTGTTTACTTAGTAATCCGCGGGCAGAAAATTACGCGGATTTTCTTTACTGTCACTATATGCCTTACATTTTCATTAAGTACGCTTGGACAAATTTCCGCGGAAAATTTGTGGCCGCGTACATAATTAAATACCCCGCGGAAAAAAGCATTGCTGATATTTCAATTCGCCTTTTCTACAAAAAAAAAAAAAAAAAAATTTTTAGACACAAGCTTGTATTAATCGCAACTGAATAATACCAAGGACACCTCAAGGCTGAGCATCCCCTCGCAAAGAGCATATTCTATAAATCAAGGACGTCGATCCCGATGCAAATTCCACTATTTCCGTTTCGCACAGTATTCACTCACTCATACACAAATAACACTAACGACTGTGTTACTACTTCCCCGACTCTGATGTGAGGGGATAATAAAGATATTAAATAAATTGTTAAATTATTTTGACCTTGACAATTTGAAAATCGTTGATTAGTAGGCGTATTAATTATCAATATAAATCATTCCGAATATAAATCATGTCGAAAAAAAAGCCTATTATCTTGTCGTAACTGCAATATAAGTTGTAATTGGTGGTATCCTTTCAGTCAATATGTTTCTGCTTTATATAAAATCGATTATCTGGTCAGTCACCCTTTACAACCTAGACGAGACATGATGTTCTTTTTTCAAGGAAATACAAACGACAATTCTTCCTAATCTTATATCAAGGGTAATAGCTATCCTTAGAACTGATAATTGGTATTCTATTACATTGTCTTAATGCTTAAGACGTTCTTCGGTATGCATTTTTGTAGTTATCCCAGTGAAAAGACTTTAATTATAAGTTTCTATGACTACAATGTATATTCATTGAGAGATAGGTTCTCTTCTTTACATGCACATATATTTGACAATCGTTGTATAGACTATGAATTGACAAAAATTAATGCGCTTTCTAAGCAACTGCATGGTAACCTATCTTAAAGAGGTTGGTTCCTGTTATCAAAGGTAATGAGAATATATTTGTCAAGTATATTATTTTTTAGAAACTACACACATGGCTTAATAAAAAAAATCTAAAGTTAACAAAAAGGGGTCTGTGCGCTTCTTTTATCATTAAGGAGCAAATAATTGACCTTTTTTCACTGTAATCACGTCTTACACATTTTTTTCCCATTTAATTAATTTTTTAAAAAGGTTTTCCTTTTTTGATTCAAACGTATTATTGGATCAATCAGTCTTTTTTCATCTACATGGTCACATTAAAATTTGTGACAACAAAAATGGTTTCAAATTATTTTTAACAATTACAATTCAATTACAATTTTTTAACCTTTCTGGAATCAAAAATGTTATTTTTCTGGTGTTAAAAATTCAAAAAACAATAAAATCATTTGAATGTAATGACATTGTTCTGAATTTTAGCAGAGTGGTAAAAATTCTCTTAATATACTCGTATTTTCAGAAAATTAATTAAAAAGTGGGGGGTCTGTGATATTTACGTTTAAGATATTACTAAAATAGTGCTTATTTTCAGCTTAAATTGGGTTGTTATTTCCAAGGATTTTAACTGTGTGTGCATGCTGCATGTTAAAAAAAAATTCCGCCACAAAATATAATTCCTCGCTAAATGTTTTCGGTATGAATTTAGTTTTGGAGTTTTAATTAAATAAAGTTTAATAAGCATTATAGAATCCAAATTTGTTGTAAGAACTGAAACATTATGTAGATTTTTTTTAAATAGAGGTCAAGACAAAATTCTGCTAAAAAGCTGAGGAACGAACCTCGTATTAATTAGATACTGGGAGTAATGTTATGAGAGAATTCATAGAAGACTTAATCTGTCCACAGGAGTTTGCGTACCTATCAATTATACCGAAATTTTCATTAAATAAAAAAATACGTAATACGTATAATAATATTATTATAGGTATTACGTATCTTTTTTATTTACCGAAAATTTCGGCAAAATTGATAGGTACGCGAACTCCTGTGATCTGTCAGATAAAGTGTGCCTTTAATGCGTTTTCCGGGTCATAGTAGACCAATAATCAAAGTACTGCGACAGTACTGAAAGACGGGGTCAAAATAATTTTCATGCTGGATTTCACAAATGTGCTTTTTTTTAACAAGTTTTGATCCTTTTTTAATTAACAATCTAAAAACAAAACTGTGAATAATATAAATTCGCGTTTTTCATTTAATTTGAAGTAGAAATTTCAATAATTGTTAAGTCTAGAAACCTTTTTGAATCGTCCGAATTTCATCTGGTCCGAATTAATATTTCTCCGGAAGTAAACAATGGATGATGCGTACGCAGTCGTAATACTACGCAGGAGAGTACTTTGTTTACTAGTGTGTTTTACAATTAATATTTTGAGTTTACGTGTACAAAATGCTTCAATGATTTGATTTAGAAAAAAGTTAAATTAAATTCATATCGCTTTCTTCAGTTTGATACAGAATGTTTATATTTTGGTCAAAACAATTTCTGCACTCTTTCATATAGCGTAGATTTAATTCATGTGTTATCACCACGGCTTCCTGTTTGAGGGCTCTGACAGTAAACTAATAGACGGGGTCACGTGACCCCGTCTAAAAATGAAACATCAGAAAATCTTTAATTATAATTTTCTCAGTAATGAGACACGGCTTCAATTAGAATTCTCTTCCCAAAAGTAAAAAAAATCAAGTCATGTTCATCTTTAACTTTTGCTTCAGCAAAAGCAATTATGCTTTATTGTATTAAATAACTAAATGATAAGACATTTTCATTTGAATTTTATTCATATCTAAGACTTTAAGCGTGAGCCGTTTTACCGTCATTTTTAACTAAATCATTTAGTTTTTGTGTGATGGGCAGATTAAGCAGGGCACATTAATTAGACAGTCAAAACATGCAATGAATATTTGCATCCGAAACACAAAGAAAGAGGGGATTCGGTGAACTGAAGTTTTCAAATTAAAATGTCATTCACGGAATGTTGATCACTAATTCACTATTGCGTAAACCTAGTTTGTTTGCACGGGAAACCTTTTCAGTTTATCGAAAAAAAGTAGGATGTTTTCAAAACTTGAATCGAACTTCTGTCAATTTCAAAAGCTTTAAGGAATCGATGTTTTGTAGAAGAAATCTTATGAAGAACTAATTCACATCAGCGAATTAATAGCTGTAATTGGGTTGAAATGCCCTGCACTTCCGGTTAGAACGTTATTGGGTGAAGAATTGGAGGCGTTTCAATGAATACTTAATGAGATCACATGACATACGTTCAAAGTAGAAACGCTTTCGTCAAACGAATGTCATTTGAATGCTAAAAAAAAACATTGGACTAGCGTGTTAACGGTCAATTTTACTCTACTCGCAAATTCTATATGTAGCTGATGTTCAACGATATATCGTTTATTCAACTATTCGAAACTTGGAATTTACGACGATTTCACACTTTGCGCACTTGTTTATTTGCATAGTTACCGCGTGGTTTCTTTCACCAAATTATATATTTTATACAAGTGTTGGGTCAATTAGTAGTGTTTTAATACCATTTTGTTTGTGAATATAAAGCCAGGGTTTTGTGAACTAATTCATAATCAAGAAATGCATGACTGTACAGTGTAATTGTTTTGTTTCTGAGTTTGAAAAAAGGGTTTCATTAAAATGATAAAAATATAAAAGAATAAAAAAATTTTTTTTATAAATAAATCAAATAAATAACTCACTTTTTTAAATGGTTATAAATAAAGCCGATTTTAAATTTAAAAAAAAAAACACTTTTTTTTAAATATTTAATTTCTCAACTTTTTTTTGTTTTATCCAATTTAATTAACATTTTTTTTTTTTGGTAGTTCTTAATCGTATGACCAAATCTTAAATCTGGTCATAAATTAAATCTTTATATCACACGAAGCTAAAAGAAGTAAAATTAGGATAAAAATGGGATTGTATTTTTAATAAAAGAAAAGTTATCAGTCGTAATTAAAATTGGATTAAAATTCTTACTACGAATCTCTTACATGTGTAACGATACAACGATACCCCCCCCC
>PRKT01000019.1:501408-546556 GCA_003671525.1 Saccostrea glomerata | reverse complement strand
TCCCCCCCCCCCCCCCCCCGCCCCTTTGAAGATTTCTGAATCCACCACTGCAAATTAATGGTCTACATGCTTTCTTGTCAAAAATATATAACTAAAATGACCTAGCAGTTTGTATTTAAGGTCAAAACGTTTCATTATTACTGTATTTCTTCAATTTATAAGGTAATTAAAAAAAATCTTTTCGACATTCCTCAGGTATTATATGGATTATATGGGGGAAAAATATATCAACACTTAAAATACGCTAATGTGATTTTCAAGACTACAATGTACCTGTTTTTATTTATTTATTCATTCATATTTCTTATTTACGCTTTTATCATGACCAACATGAACTTGCGATCGACCTCGGCAAAAAGTGCAACAAATGCTCCTTGGCGAATTCATAATGAATTCCTTCAGTGCAAACACCGCCAATATAAATTTTTATGCTGAAAATAAATAAAACATAACTACATTCAGCTTCCAATTAATAAATGAATCGGTCCATTGGAAATCATCGCACCTGTAGCTGCGAAACATCATTTAAAGGTACCGGTATCCGAGACGATGGATGGCTAACAAAAATCGATATCTCATCCCACACGTATGTATAGCAGATATCTTATTGTGGAGTTGAAATGGGTTAAGTCCATTTTCTGATTTTCATTATAACAGTTATGTTGTGAGATCTAGCACCGTCAGTGGACTCGATTTGTCAGGATTTCTATGAAAAATTGGAAGAATTATTAAAAGAGCAACATCAAAAGGATTTACTTTTTATCACCGCTTAATTAGATGGATACAAATCGTGCCTGATTGATCAGCCAATTTTACCTTCAACAGGTGTCAACTGTTGAAAATTATGTGAACATCTAGCAGGTGTTGAAAGTATAATATATATTTAATCAAATATGAAGACTTGTGTTCACGTGTTTGCGTTTAAACTTACCTTTCTTTTGCTGGACTTTGTTTTGCCACCGATGCTTTCGGCAGCCAAGCTGAACAGAAATTGTACAAGTGATTGCACCTGTGAAAAGATAGACGGAGGCGCCAAAAACATTTTGGTGATGGAGTGTAGAAAGAAAGATACGATTTCTGGTATCCCTCGAATTGATCCAGATTTGATGGCCAATGTCACAGAGCTGTAAGTATAGAAGCTAAACAAATCTATGTCCAGACAAAAATAAATGTCAGAAGGATATACATTATGATCTTGTAGCAAGATCAAGGTGACTTGGTCTCCCTGATGATAAATGTCATTCAGTTTTTAGCAAAATAGGATATATATAATTGTTTACTGTCCCTCTCGAGAATTTTTCTCGTATGAAGACGCCACTACGTACTGATGGAGAGCTGCGAGTTAATACCTATACTCGGCAGTTAGGGCCACTGAGCAAGGATGAATGTTTACGTGCCAACTCTTTCTGCGACAGGGGACCTCGGTTTATTCGGGCTCATCCGAGGGACCGGTCTCCATGTCCCACAGTGGATTCGAACCCACGAAGTAAGGACCAACTCCTTACTACGCGACACTAGAGCAGACACTCTGACCACTGTGCGACCAAACAGTAAACGATTTGTACAAATTGCAAACTCTACGTGTTATGTATATGCACGATTTCTTTTGTCAGTTTGTAATGACAATTTTTTCCTTTTTTGTACTTTTTAAAGAAATTTTAAAAGAACTTGAACAATTAATTTAAAAAATAATGAAATATTAAAATTTTTAAGCAAACATATGCATGATTTACAACAATTATAAAACTTGTCCATCTGTATTTTAGATTTCGTTTCTTTTTCATTTAATTCCCAAACCACCATCTGGATGATACAAGTAACCAACAGTAGACCAGCGAAAGAAAAATGACACATCTGTTTACTTCCTTGAAATTATCCAATAATAAACACTTTGGTCTTTGACTGCATGGTCGATATCGTGGGTCCTAGGGGACAACTTCTTGCTTTAACTGATAGAACTATGGAAAGACTATAAATGGAGGGGATAACTAGATTTTTAACACTACCAAGATTTTGGCCAGGCATATTGTCCAAGTATGCTGGATTTCTTCATATAGAAAGTCAGCCGAAACATGGCTGAAAAATTGCCGACTCGGCGTTAAACAATATACAATCAATCAATCATAAAAAGTTACATAGTACAGTTACATATATCCCTACTCGTATTTTTGTTTCATTAAGTAAATTTATATCCGGAATGGTCATGAACTGTAAAGTGTGTAAAATATACGCGACAGGTAAAAACAAATACATCTGGTTTTAATAGTTATTTGAAACTACAGATTTCATGAGTGGTTTTTATTTTACAACAAGATGATTTTTGCAGTTTGTTTCTATTATTACTCCCATCCTTGCATTCAAATGCTTTGATAGACAGGTTAGAGATTTTCTAACTTCTCAGTTTCAACATGGATAAAACAATCACTATACGAAGGCTACGTTACACTTTTCCGATACCAACAACATCAAATGTAGATTCTAATTTCTTAAATATTGGTACGTTAAATATTGAATTCAAAGATGCTAGAAATGTTGGATCAGTACATAAGTATACTTAATGGTGTTCGTCATATTAGTTCCCCGTGACGATTTCAAAATCTCCCCTCCTTTTTCGATCTAATTAAGTCACGCTGATTTCTTCCTTTTTTGTTAGTGCAAGCGACGCCCTGCAAAGTCATTAAAGCTGTAGAAAATCGGCAGCTAACTTTCAATTTACTAGTCAATATATAGTAAATTGGATAGGTACATGTATAGTACTAATGAGAAGGAAAGGAAGTCTCAATGACATTTTGTAGTCTTTTGATATTTAAAAAGATTACTAGTATTTAAAAAAAGCTATTTCACATTGGTAAAAAATCAGTCATTAGAAAATCGGCAGCTAACTTTCAATTTACTTCTCAATATATTGGATAGGTATAGTACTAATAAGGAGGAAAGCAAATTTCAATGGAATTTGAAGTCTTTTGATAAATTTTAGTAATATTATTGTTAAAAAAGTTATTTTTCGTTGATAAAAAATCAGTGACATTAATTAAATAAAAGCAGAAGTTCATTTTTTTAATCAATATCCCTTTTAGTGTGCTTGCCTCCCTATGCATTGTCACAAATTTCGAAGTGTAGATTTATAGCATTGTCAGAATTTAACCCATCTTTGTTATAAATCACTCTTAGAAGAAATGCCGGAGGATCGAGCCATTGAATTTTCAATTATCTCTAAAAGTGTCAAGTGTTTTGGAAAAAGCCGCATAACAATTTAAATACCGCGAAAACCGCTGCAATTCTAATTTAAACACCGAGTGAAAGGAAAGAAAATTGTTTGTTTTCCGGAAACGGCATACGTGTAGGTTTTGATACTACATAACAATACCGGTATATGAAGCTTCGGTCCGCCCTAAGACTTTGGGTCAAAAACTTAATGAATATACATGGGTAGTGATCACATGAGGATACACAAGCTTCATTTTTATGCCCCCGTAAACGAAGTTTAAATATAAGGGTATATAGTTTTTGTCGTGTCCGTCCGTCTGTCTGTCTGTTTGCCCATAACTTTTGATTTAGTGGAGCTATGACTTTCATATTTCTCATTTTTATTTCTTTTGACAAGAATTTTGAAGAGTAGTTACCAGGAGATATATACTTCACATATGTATTCTTTGTAGCAAGACCTTTCATTGGATACCAACAACAGCCACCAACTACCAACAACCTTGACATTTTGACCTTGACCTTGGAGATTTGCATACTTGACGTGAAAAAACTTAAACCTTGGCCATAACTTTTGAACGGTAAGGGATAGGGCTTTCATAGTTCACATGTGATCCTTTTGAAAAGACACTTTATTAGATACTAAGAACTTGGACCCCTTGACCTTGGAGTTTGACCTACTTTTAAAAAGCAAACCCTGACCATAACTTTGAAAGGGTAATGGCTATATAATACTTTCATATTTTACATATTTATTCCTTGTGACAAAGCCTTTCATTTGATAGCAAGACTTTTGACCTTCTTTTAAAAAAAATTAACATTGGCCATAGCTTCTGAACGGTTAGAGCTAGGGCTTCCATACTTTACATATGTATTCTATGTGGCAAGACCTTTCATTGAATACCAATTACCTTGACCTTTTGACGATTTTGTACTAATGATAAAATTTAGCCTTGGCCATAACTTTTGAACGGTAAGGGCTAGTGATCTCTTACTTCACTTATGAAATTCTTCCGAGAAGACCCTTCACAGGATACCAAGAACTTTGACACTTTGACCTTGGAGTTTGATCTACTTTTCCAAAGAAAACCTTGTCCATTCCTTTATAATGGTGAGGGCTATTGCTTTCTTACTTTTCATATTTAATCCTTGTGACGAGTCCTTTCGTTTGATAGCAAAACTTCGACCTTGACCTTTGAGTTTGACTTACTTTTTAAAATTTTAACCCTGGCCATAACTTCTGAACTTTAAGGGCTAGAGCTTCCATTTTTTATTTTTTATGTATTTTGCAGGGCCTTTTGACATAAACTAACGTGCATAGCTCTTTATCTGTATACACATGTACATGGTCTAATTCCGATATATTCCATACAATCAACGACCACACCTAAAACAGTAAAGCGAACAGTTTAACCTTATGCAAGTGTTATTTTCTTTGAAGAATAGTCCAAAATTGTTATGTGTTCAATTAGAGTCTATTTTACAAATCTTAATATTTTTTACATGTACTATGCATTTCCCTGAGTGAATATACATGGAAAAGTAAATACTAAAATTAGTTCCAAGACAACAGTGGACCTGTCATAAAATCAATAGATTTTCCCCCATCGAGATAAATTAGAAGAAATAGCTTAAACTTAAAAGTATCTTACTTTCTACCATTGAAAATTTTTAAAGCGGGATTTAAAAATATACAACAGGGTTAATGAAAACAAAACACTGTCCAACCAGTAGCGTTATTGTACTGGCCAGTGGCATAATCATTACTGTGTGAAAGACGATCTGGCTTGAAAAAAGAAAAAAAGATGTGTTAATCTTTAGCACAAAATGCCCTGTAACACATATAAATTAGTTTCAAAGGAAACAATAGTTCCTGGGCGTAGAATTTATGTGTTTTTATGAGAGTTTAGGAGACAGATATTAGATTTATATACAATTATATATCATAACGGTATTTCTTACAAGACAGTACACAGAGTTGAAGTACTATTATTTTATTCGAATAATGCACCTACTCTCTTTCGTGATTATTAGGAAATGATTTAACTGTTGTTAAGGCATGAATAAATTTCTGATGATAATTTTTATACAACTTAATAATTTTTCAAGATTTTCAATCTTGAAAAAAGAAGACAAACGTACAAAAGAATGTTTCAATAGATGAATGAGCTACTGAAGAAATACAACGCTAAGAAATACACAAAAATAAAACTTAATTGATAGGTGTAAATTAATTTACTATTAAATGTTGTTAAAGACGGCAAAAATTTCTTATAAAATTGAGGACTAATGCCAATTCCGATTTAGTGTACATGTATATTGATGTGATAGTTTAATATTCACATGTATACATGTATGTACATGCACGTGTATGAATCAGAAACAAGCAAACCTACTCAGCCTCATTCCAAAAGACAAAAATTGTTAAGTCTAGCCTCTTACAGTCTGGCTAGTTTTACAGACTAAAGGAACAGGGCATATGATTGATTCATCGATTGTATATTGTGTAACGTCCCTCTCGAAAATTGTTCACTCTTATGGAGACGCCACCACTTGCCGGTGAAGAGCTTTTGTCCTATACTCGGCACTTAGGGCCATTGAGCAGGGAGGGATCATTTTCGTGCCAGCATCTACTGCGACACTGGGCCTCGGTTTTCACGGTCTCATCTGAAGGACCGGTCTCCACTTCCCACAGTGGGTTCGAACCCGCGAAGTAAGGATCAATTCCTTACTTCGCGACTCTTCATCAGACGCTCTAACCACTGAATACTCAATATGCAAAGAAGGTAGAGCAAAAAATATTAGCCTTCATACTGTTGCTTTTATAATTTGAAAAAAATCTCAATTCTTAAACATTTAATATTATAGAATTATATCTGTTTTAGTTTTATATTTTTTTCAATCCACAACCTATTAAAAATGTTTATAAAGAGGACAAGAACAATACGATAGCTTCATAGTTGGATTTATCTAGATTTCAATAGCATTTAAATAATGTGCTATTAATTAAAATCATTTTATTATCAAACAGTTGAAAAGTGAGGATATAATCTAAAGGCAACTAATCAATTACGATAAAGTGAATAAACACGCAAATAAAAAGAACAATTAATGATTTTTTTCTGCTATCAATTATTTCACTAGGTGTCCACATGATTATATGTCAGATGGATGCAAATTGCGCAGGCAAGGGAGTCCTGTTTTTATTCCATCGTTAAAGTATCATAATATTTTAAGTCCTCGTAAGAAATGCCAAATTTAAATAATTTAACACATTTATACTTCAAAAACAACGAGTCCTGTAATTACCAATGATTACTAGAATATTCTGAGATTTGGTCTTTGAAATGTTTTACGAAGACCACTCAGTCCTGTTCCATTCAAACATGTACTTTGCATTGAGCTATTTGTGACACGTGACATCATTAATTCATTTCCTATCGTACGTCAATTTATCTTTCAATCCTCATTCATCCGTAGCGATGAAAACTATGTCGTTGTATTTTAAACACTTCAAACGATCCTTTACTTGATTTAACATCGAAGGAAATGGTTTAACGTTAGGTGGAAGCAGTATTTATTTCTTTGAAAAAAATCACGTCAATGTGATATCGCGGTGCATAATTTCTTTCAATGGGGAGACATGTACTTATTGTCGCATGCATTATTGTAATTAAACCATTGCGATGTGCTTCAAAAGTGCATTCCGTGTCTTAAAAACCGTTGTTTTGTGATCAAACGAACATATATTAACCAACATACATGAATATTTGTATCAGCTGGTAAATACGTCTGTTTTCAATAAAATTAATGAGCTCAAAAAATGATACCCCCATTACGTTATTGTTTTTTTTTTACGTTGAATATTTTTTTATTGGCGGAAAGTCATTTCGGAAAAGGCGTTTTATGCCCCGTAATCGTACATATTTTTTTCCTGTCCGTCCGTCTGTCTGTCTGCAAAAGCTTAAACCTTGCTCATAGCCTCATAACCTTTTAAAATGGTGGAGCTATGGTTTCAAATTTCACAGGTGTTTCTTTGTGACAAGACCTTTCTTCGGGTACCACAAAATTGGATCTCTGATCTCTTGCCACTGGAGTTTGCCAGTGACCAACTTTCTCGAAAAAAAATATCTTTAAACCTTGCAAAACTTGAGACTTGCGCTTTTAGTTCCTAAATACAAAGTAAATTTAAACACGTATCATCTTGTAAATTTTGAATTTACTAGGGGGAGTAAAATGCCAAATTTACAACATGAAACATGTTTATCTCAGAACACGCGACGGATTTTCTGAACAGGTTTTTGCTTTAAATCTAACGTTAATGCCTTGTACATATGATGCCACTTGTCTTTCACTTTTAAAATAACAGTGGAATATTTTTTTTTCTCTTTTAATACATATATGTATTTGTCTTTTTTCATATTGGTCACGCAATTAAATACAAATCGAACAAGCAAATTCAAAGAATTGTGGTCCCCCGCTTTCGGTGTCTTTTTGGGTGAGATGTCATTTTTTATGACATTTTGTGTCTAATATGAACGCCCTTTCATAAGTCATCTATTTAGAAATTATCACTGAACTCCAAGGTCAAGGTCAAAGGGTTAACGTTCTTGATATCCAAGGAAAAGTCTTCTCAAAAGGATTATATATATGAAGTATGAAAGCCCTAGCCCTTACCATTCAAAAGTTATGGTCAAGGTTAAAGTTTTTTCATAAGTACAAAAAATCTCCAAGGTCAAGGTCAAAAGGTCAAAGTTGTTGGTATCCAATAAAAGGTCTTGCTACAAAGAATACATATGTGAAATATGAAAGTCCTAGTACCTACCATTCAAAAGTTATTGCCAAAGTAAAAGTTTGGAATTTTTGTGTAAAAGTGGGTAAAACTCCAAGGTCAAGGTCAAAAGGTCAAATTTGGTGGTACCCAAAGAAAGGTCTTGTAACAAGGAATAGACATATGAAATATGAAAGTCATAGCTCCACTGAATCAAAAGTTATGGGCAAGGGTAAAGTTTTTGTGACGGACAGACGGACGGACAGACGAATGAGATTTAATGTCCCCTCGCTTTCGCGAAAGCGGGGGACAAAAACTGAATGAATGTTTGCTTAACAATATGTTCAAGGCAAGTAACGGTGTTGTCATGTAGTGAATTTTGAATTTACCGGGTGCCACCCGGTAAAATTGAACAACATGACAGTGCATTCAAATCAAGACTTAGAATTGTTCCCTCTTGTTTGATATATGAATGTAGTTATTAACATTAGTGAGAGATAATACAGCTTAAAATATAATATAAAAAATTATCAGTGAACATATTTTAATTATTTATTATTTTTGTTTGATAGAAAAAAAAGAAACCGTTAATAAATTATTAAAATTATTTGCTTAAAGTGTATTATTAAAACAAAATTTCACTCTTGACTGATGCGAAACACAGTAATATACAACTGTATTCGTCCTTTTGGAAAATTGTTTAGTACCAATATCGATATTCTTTCATTATAAGTATGGACACTATTTGCAAAATTTAATTAAAGCCACATTTACTCTTCTATTGTCCGATGGAACCTAGTTCGATATCGACTTCACGTAACATTGGCTCTCCGCTGTGAAGGGACTCCGGGACTATTGTTATAAGGCCCAAAGGCAGTCCGGGGTTGGTCATTTCTAATAAAACAAGGACTTTGTTAAAACTAATGACCTCGGGACCGGACACCTGTCTATTTGATTCCAAGCATTCGTATTATAAATGCAATACATGCATTAAGCCTTTTGGTGATAAATTTTTTTTTTAATCCATAAAACTAATGTTTTGTTGTGATAGTTTCCGATTTATAACTTGTTTTCGTACAAAATAGGTTTTATTAAAACATTTCAACATTTAGGAAAGAAAACAACAAACGATACATTTATTGGAGAAAAATATTTGAAATACTAAATGTATTTAATCTTGACTGTTAGACTTGTTTCTATGTGAAAGCATTGCCAAGCACAAATGCCAATTGATTTTACACTGAGCGTACAATTGTATATTATACATTTAGATTTTTATGTAGCCTTAGATAATTCATCACAGGTAAATGTAGATTTTCTCGTTCAGTCTTACAATTCTTTTTAACAATAAGATGTTTTATTTTACATGATCATGAAATATTATAAAATTTCGGACCAAAAATGATTAATGGATAATCCACAGGTAAATCTGTATTAAGTCCCGAGTAATTTAAACACTGTCACAAAAAGGACCTAAACAACTTTAGAATACCCCCACCAGGTCAAAATAAATACTGAACCAATACACGGGTTGACACTTATCTGAAAACCTAGACGGACTGCTTACTTTTTCACTGGAATCACGGCTGAATAATTCTGTTAAACTGGATTACATTAATTTGTGGCAAACACACACTACGTGTTAATCATTGATGAATGTGTGTCTTCCGACTATACGAATCGTTACAAATCCGACACGAAATTATACGACAGATTCTTTTTAAAAAACCCAGTCTTCGAAAACTAGCAATTGCTTTCAGCATTATTTGTTTTACCATTTAATGGGTATTTTTTCCGACGATTGCTAGTTAACTTTAGACGGTAAGTCCCCAGATTTCAGAATTCCGGAACAAATTAACCAATATACACGAGATCTTGTTTGTTACAATCAAAGTACCCGTTTTATTTTAGAACACCTTGATTACGTAATGCCATTTTTATGTGTTGTTTTTCCTCCAGTTTTAAAAGTTAATTATCTAGCACGTAAACTATTTTTTTTTCTCTTTCTCTCTGATCAATGATTTCTATAGAATACTGATAAAAAGAGTGATAAATGTTTTCTTTATAAAAATGATATAACGGGTATCAGTAGAGACAAAAATACAATTACATATAAGTTTCCAATTGGTTTTTTTTAAGCTTTTCTCTCTAAAACGCGTCCACAGTGGTCAACCGTAGGTAAATCATGTCAACCGTAGGAATATCATGTCATTCATAGGTATATCATGTCAACCGTAGGTATATCATGTCAACCGTAGGTATATCATGTCAACCGTATGTAAATCATGTCAACCGTAGCCCGTAGGTATATCATGTCAATCGTATGGAAATCATGTCAACCATAGGTAAATCATGTCAACCGTATGTAAATCATGTCAACCGTATGTAAATCATGTCAACTGTATGTTAATCATGTCAACCGTAGGTGTATCATGTCAACCGTAGGTAAATCGTATCAACCGTAGGTATATCATGTCGATCGTAGGTTAATCATGTAAACCTTGGTTATTATCAAGGACGTTCAGTGCATATTGTTCTATCTGTCAACATAAATAAGAAATTTCTTGTGTGTGATTTTAATCAACGTTCATAATTTTCGCGCGTATTGACAAAATATATACATGTATTTTCAATGTGCAAAAATAGCATTCATTTTTTACTATTTCATCGTAGCTCCTATGTTTATCCGGACAGTAATACGCAACGAAACCAGAAGTCTCTGTCGAGACTGAAGCTCTACTGGTTTGAACTTATAGCAAAGGAAGAGAAAAGTACTCAAGCAACTGGGATTTGAAACTTTACAACAGCAATAAATAGAATAATGATCGTTGATAAAGTCTCTTTATGTTCTTAGTGTAGTCTACTTGTGTGCCAAGTTATACTGAAATCAGACCAAAACTGTAGGAGGAGTAGCATTTTGAAAAATTGTTTACAGACAGACGGACAGACAGACAGACGGACGGACGGACGGACGCCGGACCTATTACTATCGCATAAGCTCTTCTGGTCTCTGACCAGTAGAGCTAAAAATGCAGTTCAGGAAAGTTGTAATACACGTAATATACAATGCAAAATTTAAAAAAAAAAGTATAGAAAGTCAATGAAGGTATTATCTTATCGCTTGATTTTTTTTGCTGTTAAAGATTTATTTCTATCACGATCCAGTGGAAGGAGATAGTAATATACTGTAAAATTTATATTTCATATTTATGTTAATAAAAAATGTTCGAAAATTGCAAGTAATACACAACAATATTAATATTTCAGTGACAACTGCGTGCGGTTGAACACTAGAATATTATATTACAAGGCGTCACGGTCTTTTTTTTTTTTTCATCCGAACACAATTTTTTTTTTATAATTTCTTATCGTCTCTCCGTCTATATAGTTTATCATTTTGTTGTGTGTATTTCCATTTAGTTATTAACTTGCCTTGCTTGTGTTGCTACAATAAAATAATGAAGCATGAGAAATTCCGCAAAAACGTTTAATGTCCTTTTAGGAATTTTGCACTCTTCTTCTAGATTAAAAATATATAGGAAAAATCTTTTTAAAACTTTTTCCTTAAGAACCACTGGGCCAGAAATACTGAAACTTATGTGGAAACCTCTTTTGGTAGTGTAGATTCTAACTTGTTAAGATCATGACCATAGGGTAGGACGGGTTCCAATAGGTTTAACAATAAAAATCTTTTCTAGAACAGCAGGACAAAGACTACTCTGTTAAGCATTGTTGCTCATGGACTACTTGTTTAAATATACCATCAATTTATTATAAACATGGTGGGAAAATTTTATATCAAGATATTTGACGGAATTAAAGTATTGCCCTCAACTATAGGTCGAAAAATTCTTGATTTTCAGGGGACCCAACTTTACCTCTTTCAATGATTAGTGGTTTTGTCACTTTCCCCTTCTCAAGCTTTTGCTTTTGCTACAGCAGCAAATGGAATTAATCCTAATTTTGGTTATTTACATTGACAAAACTAACATCTTTCTCTAACCAGCGATTTCACATGGGAATCTTCCTCGTTATTGCAAATTTCTGTAATAGTTTAAAAAGAAATGTTTGGTTGCCCTCTTCCACCCGATTGATTTTGAAACTTTCTTCTCACATGTACATGTTGAATCATTCCTCCATTAAAAGATATTGCCAATGTTAACATTAGAAAAAAATGGTCAACATTTAAGGTCATAGGATAAAAATCATTATATATTTTGAAAGGTTTCACCGTCTCCTGAAAGGAAATGCACATGTAACACGTGAACGCCCCGTCTATTTTATAAGATTTGATTGGAAAGTAGGTCCTAACTAAAGGTCATGGGTCAAAAGTCATAGTTATGACCAAGGTCAAATTAATGTTCATGAAAAAAGTGCCCAAAAAATTAATTGTCTTCTGAAGTGGATCCAAAACAATCGTCTGGATTGTTTTTAAAAATAGATATTTTATTTGCAACAAAAGTGCAATTTGCTTTTTATTCCGAGTTATTGAATGAATGTGGTTTTGCCACTTATCCAGAATTTCTTCGTCAGCGTTATTAAAGATTACCATAACGGGGTATTTGTAATGCAGAAAATGTTATTAATAAACTAACCAATAAAACTGCCGTCAGTCAAGTTACCGTCACTGATATTTTAGGTACGTCATTCTCAAATTTAATGAATCAACTGGTGTACCATTGCAGTTTCACCTGCTGAGAACAAACCCATTCATGGAACGAGCAAAAGTGAACATTTATGAAAGGTAGAGAGCAGACTTCACAGGATATCTTGTGGTATAGACAAATGATTTAGAAAATCCATTTGAAGTAGGTGTGACATGTAATGATCTAAAGCCTTTTTTTCCGGGAACAGCATTTCTATAGATTGAAATTCATGACTATTTTCCTTATACAGGTAATGCATTAAAGTCACGAAAAAAGTCATTATCAACATTCGCGTTACTTTGTACATTTATATATTTTGGACATAGAAGATATAATTGGGATTCTTTGAAAGTCGTTTTCCGCTGGTTAGGAAATAGAAGATGTGACAATCAAAAAGTATTTCCATTAATTGATTGATTGGCAATCATTGAAAGTACATACAATGTACAATCATGTATATTTTACGAGTATTGATCCTTTAAAAAATCCAATCTGCATGCCAAGGATCAAAGATATAGACAAAAATGTATTTATGTTCTATTGATTGTAGAAATACCTTGCCAAGTTAACTAAGCTTGTTTTTGACCAGACAGGCAAAAACATGATTGACAAAATATAGAGATAAAATCGCGTAATGTTAAGTTAAAGTGCATATCACATAATATGCACACAAAAAAATCCTTTGGCGTAACATTTATAAACACATGTGCGATGGCACTAATCCTTATCCAAATCCCTACACAATTTTTCCATCGCACTCTGTTACGTTATGCCTTGACCTTGCTTGACAGTGAAGCTTGATTGCTTCCATTGATATACTTATTTTATTCACACTTTTTCCGTTAACATGCAGGGATTAATGTGAAAAATCATAAAAATTATTGCCGCTTCGTTAAATTATCCAATAAGTTCCGGGTGTCTGTCGATGCAGTGGTGAAAGTTTGAACTGACGATTTCCGTGTTGTCTGAGGACATTATACCTTTGACCATTTAGAAAGTCTGTCCTAGGCAATATGAACACGTAATTATTATATGAGACCATTAAATTTGCAATATTACGAGCTGATCAGGTTTCCATCTAATTAAATGGTAGCCTTTTTAGACATGATAAGAAATAAATATTACTCAAAGCTTACTAATATTAGAAAAATTGTAATGTTCTTTTTTATTTCTAGCTGCAGAACTCAAGGTAGTCGATTGATTGCTTAAAACTTCAGAAATTTTCCCAAACAGTGTGCAGATAATCTTGCGCCGTAAATTGCACCTTCTTTGCATTACTGGATCTGTAGCGTTATAAATTCAAAGACGAATGATATAAAACCATAAGGCTGGAGTTCTGCAGCTCGTAACTTTCACGATAAACAAGTAAAATGTAACATAAAGCTTGCATGTTTATTTACGACAAGCCAATCTTACGTAAAAACTTTGAACAGCAAAGCATTTGGTCACTTTTATTAGGTCACTTACTGACAGGTGACCAATTGCTATATCTGCTTTTATCCGTCGTCGTCCGTCGTGTGTTTTCATTTGAACATTTTTAGCTCTACTGGTCAGAGACCAGAAGAGCTTATGCGATATTAAGGTGTCCGTCGTCCGTCCGTCTGTCTGTAAACAATTTTTCAAAACACTACTCCTACAGTTTTGGTCTGATTTTAATATAACTTGACACACAAGTAGACTACACCTAGATACATAAAATAGTGCATCGGTTTTTGATTTCGATGAACGGTGTTGCCATGGTTACTAAAAATAGAATTTTCTGTGAAATTCCTTTAAAATGCTACTTCTCATACAGTTTTGATCTGATTTCAATATAACTTGGCACACAAGTAGACTACACTAAGATACGTAAAATAGTGCATCAGTTTTTGATTTCTATGAAGGGTGTTGCCATGGTAACTAAAATGGAATTTCCTGTGAAATTCCTTTAAAACGATACTTCTCCTACAGTTTTGATCTGATTTCAATATAACTTGGCACACAAGTAGACTAAACTAAGATACGTAAAATAGTGCATCAGTTTTTGAATTTGATGAACGGTATTGCCATGGTTACTAAAAATAGAATTTTCTGTGAAATTCCTTTAAAATGCTACTCCTCCTACAGTTTTGATCTGATCTAATACAACTTGGCACACAAGTAGACAACACTAAGATACATAAAATAGTGCATCGGTTTTTGATTTTGATGAACGGTATTGCCATGGTTACTAAAAATAGAATTTTCTGTGAAAGTCCTTTAAAATGCTACTCCTCCTACAGTTTTGAGCTGATTTCAATATAACTTGGCACACAAGTAGACTACACGTAGATACATAAAATAGTGCATCGGTCTTTGATTTCTATGAAGGGTGTTGCCATGGTTACTAAAAATAGAAATTTCTGTGAAATTCCTTTAAAACGCTACTACTCCTACAGTTTTGATCTGATTTCAATATACCTTGACACACAAGTAGACTACACAAAGATACATAAAATAGTGCATCGGTTTTTGGTTTTGATAAACCGTGTTGCCAAGGTTACTAGAAATAGAATTTTCTGTGAAATTCCTTTTAAATGCTACTCCGTCTACAGCTTTGGTCTGATGGCAATGGTTTCTTTTCTCATCCTTTGTTACAAGTACAAACCAGTAGAGCTACAGTCTCGACAGAGACTTCTGGTTAGCTTTTTCTTTGAAACTACTGATCGAATTTAAACCCTTTTTTGCATATACAATGTAGCATCTATGGGTAAACGGGTATAAAATCTTTGAATTTCATGGCCCCTGCATTCACAACCCCTACATGTAGGACCTGAGGAGTGGGGCTTAAACCATTAAAATAAATGCAATCTTAAACACTCTTCTTCTTAACCCTAGGATATTAAGCAAATATATGTTGCCTTGATTGTAATCAGCATTAACCAGCACTCTCTACCAAAATTATGAAATTCATGGCCCCAGGGTCAGAGGTTCCGGTGCTAGAGCGGGCTCTGTGAAATATGTAGTGAAAATGCATTATTTCCTAAAAAGTTTTTCCTCTGTTATAGAATAGAGTAGATGAACTGCCTCCATAGCAATGATGAGGAAGGGTACCTTTTCAGAAATTTAGAATTTTATTGCCCATGGATCAGTGTTTCTGGTGTTAGGTCAAAACTTTATTTATTATACAGTGTATAATGGAAATTCATTATTCCTTTGAATATCTTCTCCTCTGCTCCTGGGTATTAAACAAACTAACTACATACATACACGGTAACGGTGAGGAAGGGTGTCTCCTCTAAAATGATGAATTTCATGGCCCCTACCTAAGGGGCTCTGGTGTAAGGGTTCGGCTGAGACTAATGATTTTATGGTGAAAATTATTTAATTCTGTGAAAATCCTTTTCCTGTATTCCGAATTCAATTGTTAGAAAGTTGTTACATGATGCTCAGGTGACCTTTGAGGCCTGTGGGTCTCTTGCGTAATTATCTGACCTTGGAGACCTCAACAGCTGCTTAAGACATCTGTCGAAATTGCAAGTGTTTGAATTCAATACTAGTAAAAATAACTTAAATGGAAAAGGTCCAAAAAAATGCAGGCAAAACCAAGTTACCTTCATTCATGAATACAAACTTGGCATTAAATTTTCTTTAAGTTGTCACTTTGCTACTTGATATCGCGATTACTTAAATTAGCGGAAATCTTTCGCAATGGAGGTAGGAAACGTTTGTTGGATGGGGGCAAATACATGTATGCTATTGAATGCAACATGTGCAATGCAAGATCGATCGTTGTCGAATTTATAAGGACAGATAAGTAAAAAATCCTGGTGGAATACCTTGCATAACAATTGCTGAACCAGTCTAATCAATTTTTGAGAGGAGCTAATACTAAAATGTTACATTTTAAAGATATTTTTAACTAAGCGGACTCTTCTCTTAAATTTTCATTAAAAATCGTCACATTTTAAAGCTGATTAAATATTCTAAACTTCTCTTATTTGACAATCTACTATTTGGAGTTTAATCCTTGGCAATAAACATTGTACTTTCGGGAAAAAACTATTCGATTAATTCGATTGTCACTACTGTAAAAAATGTCATGTGCCCTAGAAATCGAGAGCTTTTTCGACTCCCTCGCAAAAGAGCGGTAGTAAGTTAGATAACTGCGAGGTAATCGCGATATTTCGTCCTACATGCTATTCCTTTGCAACGGAGTTGATGGGGATATCGTAAAACGCTTGGGTGTGTTAGTGTATGTATTTATATTTTGTTTGACCTTGTGAAAATGGAAGTGACTAAATTTGCTTTGGGATCCCTTGGTTTATAGACTTATCAATAATTTTGCTACATGTATTTACGATAGATGTTGCGGTGCCCTTGTTGATACAGAAACAAACCTGCCCTGAACCTCATCTTGAAGAATTTTTTTTAGAAACACTATAAATCACTTAATCTCAGAAACAAACAAAACAGAACTTGTTTATTATTTGAACAATATCTAATGTTGTTTCCAATAAGACAGAACAAGTTCTAAAAACACACTTTCACCACTTAATTTTTATTTTTGAGGAATTCCGATAGAGTTGCAACGGACTAACTAAAGGTAATGCTTATCATCGTGAAGATGGAATACAGAGATCTGAATTTCCAACGCCTTGAAACTTATTCTAAATATTTTAATGCCAATTCTCCTTCTCATAGAAAAAAGCTTACGAGTCGTAATATCCTTTGGACGGCAGTGTTGTAATAAACTGAATTATTCTTTTAAAGAAACGTGTTCATATTACCTAAATGTGATTTCCTGCTGTATAGTCTCAACATAATGAAAAGTAAATGAAAATTGTATATTTCTAGAGAGATTTTGCACGATTTCTTCCTTTTCTGAATTTAAAAAATAAAAGATGAAATTAATTTAGATGCCCTTGACACAGGATAAAACTCTTCAAATCCTGGTAATTTTAGATGAAATGAAAATCTGTTTGTGCCAACCATACAAGTATAAAAGTATACTCTATCAGAATATACATTTTAAACCAGAATGAAGGAAACGCATGTACAGTGTATATTAGTGCATTTTTTTATTAAAGAAAATCAAAAGTTTAACTTTTTTCGGGTACCTACTTTCGTAACTGTTTTCAGTTGTTTTGTAATAATAGAAAGCAGATTTTACAACTTTTGATTCCTCTTTCAGGTTAATTGAGAAGCAATCAAATTTTACACATCTAGACAATTCAACTCTTCAGTACTACTCAAATCTGGAACGATTGTAAGTTAAACCAAGTCTAATATCAAGTTTTAATAAACGCTATTCTAAGACTGCTAGCTATGTAAAGATAGTTTGATATTAAGTACTGACATATCAATTTACGGCTAACATTTGAAAATGAATGACTCAAGTTTATCTTTGAGTTTAAAACTGTTATACTTCTTTCTGAAACTTTATCCAGTTGTAGAAATTCACATGTTTGTATCTCTTTGAACATCAGGGGACTTGATTTCTTGATCATTTTAGCGGAATGTAAATTTCGCCAAGCGAAAGGTCAGGAGCTAAGACGGTCATATGCACAAAATTCTCTTGCGTCTGTCTTTGTGTTTGACGTCAATTAACGGGTACTATTGAAATTGACACGGGAAGCGTTGTATAATTTGAAATCTATTTGACATTGTAAAATCTAAATTTCCAATTTTAATCCACAATGAAATAAAAATATATGGAGTCAATGTCTAGCTTCACCCGTTAGGACAATTATCCCACGTTTCCAATTATCCTTGATGCCCTGGCATACTCTACTATATAACTACACAGTGATTCTTAGATATATATTGGTCCCTTTACTTTCCAGACAAAATGTTTTGTGAACAAAATATAATATACCGAGAAACAAATAATTATGATCTTCTATTAATCAAGCAGCTTTCATTTTCCAAGGACAAAGACGTCCGTATTAACAAAAAACACGTTTACATACTATAGTAAATACATATTGTATACTGCATATACTTTCATTTTATGTAACATTTTATTAATAGACTGATTGAAGATACAGGATTAAAGTGGATAGACTCTAATGCTCTCAAACCAAACAAACAGCTGAAAACTTTGTAAGTAAATATTTCACACATAGATAATAAATTATGGAGAAAGCTTATTTTTTTTATTTATGTATGGTTTTAATTTTGTTTTAATTTCCTTTCTGGCTTGAGTTAGCTTTTCTTTCAAGATGAAGGAAAATTATTTTCTAGTATAAAAATGTACACATAATCATTGTACTAAGTATAGTATCTTTTCAAAGGACTACTGATAGGAATTATAATCTACGAATACCGTGGATGAAAATAATACACGGAAGCTTATCAGAAAAGTTATTTTGACCGGATTAAAATGTCAAAAGCGCATTTTATAAAAGAAAAACATGTTTACAATTTGTAAAAGCACACCCCCTCTAATATCCAATATCCGTCTTTTGATATAACACGAGCGTATAATGACAATGCGGAAAGCCACCCTGAGCGTAAGACTAAAACATTCTAGAGGAAGGTAATAAAAAACACAATTTTGTACAGTAATTTTTTTCACCAACAAAGCGAACTGTCTTCATTTAATTTTCAATGGCTCACCTTGGCAAAATATCTTTGTGAATACCTCAGATTCACACTAACCCCCACCCCCTCCCCCATCTCACAATATTGTTTGAAAGATACATGTATCACTTCGATTTCTTTGAAGTGTATTATACGATCCCCCACCCCCACCCCCTTTCAACGAAGCTAGGGTGGAGCTTATTGCCGGATATACACAATACAATGAACGATTTTGAAGAAGACAATAATCATACTTGAAAAGCTCCGTTTAAACAATACAAATTGTGAGCAGAGGCAAAACGGTGTACTCTCAAAACGGTTCCAGGATCTGGAGCCATGAAAGAGCAAGCATCCCCTATCAATCGGTCACACCTGGTGCATGTTTCTAAATGTGTCGTGTCGATTAAACGAGGAATTTCGAAGAAAATTTTGTGTGAAAGTAATTGCCTAACATTTTGAAAAAGTGAAATCGACATTCCACCAAACTACTGATTTGTAATTACATTTTATTTTAATTATACTTCTCAAAAAAGAAACTTTACGAAAAGCGTTCATAAGCTTTACTTAGGCGATTTCTAGCAAGGACAATAATTATAGATGTACTTAAGAAAATTCATATATTGTCAAGTTTTTAGCTAATTGATGATTGCTCAATTTAAAACCATGCTCTAGTTAATTAACAATATTTTAACATAATATGTCCTTGGCACAAAATAAGCTTTACAAAGTATGATATAGGAGTGAAACATATTGAGATAACTAACAGTATTCAAGATCAAAAGTCTAGAAAACAATACACAATAGACAACATTTTTTGGTCATGCCTGTAGGTGTTAAAATGATAGTTTGTATTTAATAAATCTAACCTAACACGGCATTTTAACGACAAATCTTCTATTAGTCATATTTCTTTTGACTTCCTACATCCCACAGACTGAAGCTTCATGACTACCCATTATGTCTTATGAAACAATATTTATGTACAACCTAAAAGAGTGTTTTTCTCTTGAGAAATGAAAAATCCGCTGATTAATGGCTCATTTTCAAGGATATAACTTCTATATGCACCCAATGACTGTCTATGGCTTTGTAAAATATGTCTATGGTAAATGAAATGTAGATTTTATAACCACAAAAGTTGACATTGTGATACCTACATACAATGTATATGTAGGAAAACTTTTACATTCACTATGTACTTTACACTAAATATAAGTGGCAGATCTTTATAATATTTATCGTCAGGAATAGGAAAAATGCAAGCAGTCAATATTTTGGAGCTTGATATTTGGATAATATATACACTATCTACGGATTCATGCAGTTAAACCTTATGACTTGTCGTTTTTTTTAAAATCCTATACAGTACATTTATGATTATTTATACTTTTTTGAACATTGCAGCTCTCTGTGCGTATTATAATGTAAATTTTGAATTTACTAGGGGGGAGGGGAGGGGGTAAATGCAAAATTTTAAGATACCATGTTGTAAATTTTGCATTTACCTCCCCCTAGTAAATTCAAAATTTACAACATGATAGTATGCTAGAGTCCAGGCAGAAACTACCTTTTAAATGTTATATGCATTTTATTATTATTAAATGAAGTATGACGATCAGTGTTAAATTGGAACAGTATAAATTGGAAGCAGGGCAAACAAAGACCTTTAAAAAAACGTCAGAGATGGGAACAGGTATCATGTAGGATTAAGCCTCCCCTGAACAATAGTGTAAGGTTAGAAAAAAAGGATTCAATTCAACTGCTTATCAAGCTCGGAAAATTACGAATTCGAGGCGTTCATTAATAAAAACAGAAAGACTTGTCCAAATCGATAAACCTTAGGAAATATTGTTTTTTAATCGATCTCATTGACCGATACATACGATACCAACAGTATTTGTTCTGTCATAAACATTTGTTTTGCGATATAAAAATTATAATAATACATTTATCTGATGGGATCGAAACTAAATTAGTTTATGTTGTTGCCCTTGATCTTCAGTTTAATCTTTACTTAAGGTGTTTCCACCCTCACAATTTTATAGGTTCAAAGTACAAAAACTTGATTTATTTTCATTTAATATACTTTAAACTTTCCAATTATTGCAAAAAAAGTATAGGTCACCATATTATTTAAGATGCGAAACATAAATAAACAGAAGTGTATGTCAACACAAAAAATCGCACATTTTTTGTTTACAGTATTATGAAAAATATGTAAAAACTGGTTAAAATGCATAATTCTGATGCTGAGTGTTCCTAAATACTTCCTACTTAAAAGATACTTTTGAATTGTGAATATCAGGGAAACTATTTTACAATAAAGCAAATGCCTAAATGAAGAGACCTTAGAAGGAGTTATTGCCCTTGTCAACATTTTTAAAAGTTGAATAATTGATTAAATAAAGAAAATATGCATTTTTTAAATTCTTGAACTTAACAATATTTATAATTACACCTATTGTAAAGCATTCATCCAAGAGATATTGTTCTATCAGGTATGAATTTAAACTAATTACAGTTTTTGAAAAAACCTATGACATCATAGGAGGGTGGAATTACCTTAAGGTCAGATAACAAAAGTCAAAATGAGTTACTATAGTCACTCAGTTCGGATTCTCTGGAGCCTTTGATTCAAGTTTAGAATATTTCAGTGCTTTCTCTTGAGATTGTTTGAAAGACATCTTATAAAAGTTCTATCATTTGACAATTCGGTCATGAGATTTTATATTTTCAAACACCTGGGTGATCAAGATCATTTCCGAAATCAAGGTTATCAAGCTAGAAATAGTCGTAGTCAATAAAATAATTCGAGTATTTTAACTCAAAGCTGGCAAAGCTGCGATATCTTTTCATCACTACGGCTATATCCATTGTAATCTTAATGATATATAATTCCTTGAGTGTCGTTAACTATTTTATCACGTATGTTTATGAATTGATTCCACAAACTCGTCTTCTTTGTCATGATATCTAATAATTGCAGCAAAATTCATAATTGGTTATTATATAGCGAGTATTTCAATAATATTTATGTTCACATAGGCTGTAAAACTCAGTAAAAGTACAAATTTTATTTCGTTTTTCATTTTTGGATTATTGGAATACTTCACAATCATTGTTAAAATGTTGAATATTTTAAGCTTGAATAATTTACAGGTTTAAGCGATTAGTCATAAGATATCAGTGTCCCCTTTGGGAAAGATTCATCTTAATTTTGTTTAACTTTGTATAATTACTGAAATTTTCCCCTTTTAAACAGAGATTAAAAGCTTACATAAGATCAGGACAAAAATGAAAAACAAAACGATCTTCAAATTCCCGGAAAGAAGTGCTATATTTCTCTCGTAAGTCATATTTTTTTGGGAGCAATTTCATCAAAATGTCAAGTGAGCCCGGGCTGAAAGAAACTTTGATCATCATTGGATTATGTTTTTAGGCTATCAATTAATATATATAGTTATAAGAGTTTAACAATGACAAAGCAAAACTTTTGCATTTACGAAAGGAAATAAGTAATTATATTATACTTTCATGTAAATTAGTTGAATCTGATTGGTCGAGAAACATTTGTTAAAAAACACTACTACCCGCTGAATAATGAAGTCACGCCCTCCAGCGTAGCAACAGTCAACATTGCTTAACGACGGGTGGTATTCCAAAAAATAGCGACTGCGCAGAATTTATGCGCGCACGGTTCACTGTTATATGTATTTGTATTAAACATTCAGTATAATATAATATATATAGCATGTAGTTGAGTGTAACATTGAAAATTTTAACCCCTCGAAAACCATTGTCAACCTCGGCTGCGCCTCGGTTGACAATGGTTTTCTTGGGGTGAAAATTTTCAATGTTACACTCAACTACATGCAATATTTATATAATATTGCACATAGAAATGATAGACAAATATTGTGGTATACAAGTTCTTTTCGTATATCGATAATATAACACATGCCGAGAGACTTCAAATGATAACTTTATCTTTAACAATGGACATATTATAAGTTTGCATACTTTATTTGGCGTCTAAATTAAAGGGGGGAAAAACCTCGGAGAATACCTTAATGTACGACTTTAGCCAAGCCTACTATTAAACAATGGCGAGTTTCAACAAATTAATATGTTCTGACTGAGCAAGAATTCTTTTAATTCTAGTATGAATAAATCCAGCTTCTCTCTCGCTCCCTCTCTTTCTCTCTCTCTCCTGCAGTTGCATACATGTATATGGTAGATTATTTATCGACTTGGTCATGTTTTGCGAGTTCATAATTACGTTTTGTTGTTAAATGCTGTTCTACGATAATTAAACACAAATGAACCCCAGTCACTCTTAGAAAAAACAATTAAATCTTAGAAATTGAACTGAGATTAACTTTTCGCTTTGTTCCATCATAGTTATACCGACCTGCGTTTTAATTAACCTTCGTCTTATATTTTTCTTGCTTTAATTAAAGGTTTTTAAGACGTAACAAGCTGACCTACCTTACTTGGGAAGTAATTGTGGATTTGCCGATTCTTAAACTGTGAGTGTTATTCTATGCAATGTTTATTTGTGGATGAGTGAGTTAAGGTTTCGTCAAAGGTCAACATGTCCAAAAATTTATTTTTACAATAGCCCCAAAACTACACGAGATATAAAGTTAAAACTTTTACAGTTTATAAATTTTTCATTGATTAACAGATAGGAAGTATTTTAATTTCATACAATTATTAATATAATTGCGAGTCATATATGTTAAAACATAAATTTAAATTATATCATCAGCTCATATATATATATTTTTTTGTTCTTCTTAATTTACCTTGACATATACATTTCTACTGAATGTATGCATGTATATATTTATATTTTTCAATGTTATATAGCTAATATTTACTTGTACATGTATGACCTTTATTCTTGTATTGTGGAAAGGACTTATATAGGCAGTGCCTGCTGTCCAATCCTTTTATGTTCAATCATAATAGAATATTGTTTACTTGATAAAAAAAATACTTGGAAAAAATATTAATTGAGAAAAATTCTTCTTAAAAATGCATAAATTTCCAAAAAAATACACCTAATTAATTCCGTGCTCTTAGTGAAAACCATCATTGCAGAAACTAAATATGTTTATCAATGAAGGGCAATTTTGACTTGGGTAGCCTCTGGAAAGTTGTTTTCCCTGTTTATTTTGTCCAAATGTTAAGAATTGAAAGTGAAAGTACATAAAATGATTGCAAATGGCGGATATATAGGGGTCTTGTCTTTATACATGTCATGCTTTCAATAACAGCCTTTCAGAGACCATTCACGTCCAACTTGCCCTTCAATGATAAACATATATTATTTCTGCAATGATGGTTTTTACAAAAAGGAAAGAATTAAGCAGGTGCATTTTTCTTTAAATATGCACATTTTCTAATAAAAGTTTTCTCAAAAAATATCTTTCTTCTAAAATATTTGTTATCAAGTGATACTTTCTATCTATTAATCAGCGATGTATTTATAAACCGTAAACATTTTGACTTTATATCGCACATAATTTTGGAGCTATTGTAAAAATATTTTTTTAGACATGTTGACCTTTGACGAAAGCTTAACTCTTTAAATTACGAAACGGAAGCGAGATAATTTACATCGGGATCGATGTGTTCTGCTGTTTTGATTTATAAATGATTTCTTTATCGGGGTGCTCCGCTTTGTGGTGCCCTTGTTTAGAAGATATCTTTAACTCTTTCTTAGGGAATTTTATCCATTATATAATTGCGGTTAGATTTTACAACCGAAAGCTCTGATCACATTCATTTTCCAGTGTTTTATGCACTTTTCGGATAAAAGATTACTTATCCCTCCAGATCTAAAGTTTGTTCTATAATTATAGTTCTTTAGACTATTTTCATGACCTTTGAGGTTATGGTAGACATTAATGAAGAAAAAGTTCATCAGTTTGTCAAGCGTTGTCTGTCAAACAAACTCTTTACATGTATAACAGAGTCAAAGACTATAATAAAACAACATACTGAAATAAAGTGATTAAATTTTACACAAAGATATCATTCAAATAAGGCAGGAAGATAACGATTTTTTGGAGGAATGCGTTAAAACGTAAATAAAAGCATAAGTTAAAAACCTTTAAAACAGCCATCAATTTGAAATAAATAAAAATTATTTTTGATCCTTTTTTATCCATTGTTTTTGTCGTGTAGAAATGTTTTTGTGGTGTAGATTTGGTAAAACGAGTCTGGATGAATTATTAAAAAAAAGAAATGAAACAATTGTTCATCTTTAAATCGTTGAACTATAGAGCATATTTTCTTCTAAAAGATAGGGCATTTTTTGGTAAGTAGTATACCGGTATTGCAAATGTGTGTATATCAGGTCAATGTACGTGCGAGTCTAACACTTGCAAATAGGTATACTTGTAAATATGGATGTACATGTACGCAACCTTACAAAAAGAATTTTAATGTGTTTTTTTTCGGTGTTATTCTAAACCCTTTTTTTTCCGGCCACAGGTACTTAAACGATAATCCTTTGCCGTGCAATTGCTCCTCCAAATGGATTCAAGAGCTGCAGAAAAAGAAAAATCACGTGTTAGGTTCACTTGCCTCTGAAGATTTAAGGTGCCTCGTACCGGATACCGATGAGTCATCAGGGCCGATAATGCAAAAACTCAGGAATGTAAGGCTTCAGGGTTGTGGTGAGTTTTTTCTCCAAATAAGACTTAAAATTCAGCGTTAAAGGTACATAAACAACAAAACCACAAGAGTACATCTGTAAGAACATTTAACTATTTAGGAATAATATTATTTTGTTATACTTAAGGTGATTTTAAACCGCAGCGAATTTTATTTTTTAAATTTTAAACCTCAAAACACCTTGCTTGAAATACATCACTTTTTTTTTTGATGACGGACATTTATCCTTATTTCATATAAACATGTTTTCTATTGAAAATTTATAAAAATAATTTTGAAAAAGTGTACATCAAAATTTCAGTTTTACCGTCGGTTGACATCAAACCAAAAACGCCGATCATAAACGAAAGCAGCCAAATCGTGCTCACATGTAAGGGTACAGGCGAACCCAAACCAACAGTTGCCTGGGAGACCCAGTATCTAAATTCGTCCTTCTACGTCAAATCCAGAGAAGAGGGAAGTGTGGTCGACCTTGTTATTACAAGTGCCAATGCCAGCGATTCGGGCTGGCTGACCTGCAGCGCTCGAAATGTGGCGGGAAAAACAGCAGACACAATGCTGTTAAGAGTAAATTGTAAGATTAAATTCAGAATTTTTCTTTAAATTAACATCACAGGATTTCGATTTTTAAAAATAGCAAACTTTTTGATTACAAATATCGTATATATTGTACATTAAGTGTATATTGCAATACACCCCTGTAATTATAGGAGTAAGTGAGCATATTCTAATCAAAATATTACATTAGGCCAGCTTTAAAATAAATTTTATTTATCCTCTCCCGACTCGGGATATTGAAAAATGGGTCGGTACCTAAGGCAGGTGAAAAAAGGAAAATTACCAAAAGATTTCAATTTCAAAGCTATTTTTGTTAAAAAAAATTTCCAGAATACATAAAAATAATTTTTTTTCCTGAAGGTTAAGAAAAGGTTTGATTCGGGCCAGTTTTAGCCAGTCGGGAGGGGGCTAACATAGATGAAACATATTTTTAATGGCCTTGTGGTTCTTTTTTTGTACTTTCAGCTCCACCTCAGATCCTTGTTTTGAAACCTCCCGTTCAGAGATTCCATTACTGTATCCAATTCGAGGTGTCCGGATATCCTATCCCGGAGATATCTTGGTTGCACGAGGGTGAACAGCTGAGAAAGAAATCTACAGTGTACACCTATTATTCCGAACAACCAAAAGGGATATTCAAAACTACCGGATGTTTAATTTTTGAGATGAAAAATGCAAAATATAACGGGATCTACACTTTGATTGCCAAAAATGACTTTGGTATTGCTAATAAGACAGTAAAAGCTGATTTCATGGTTGGGTCGGCTGCAGTAATCGGTAACTAACTATCTCAAAATAATTATGTTTCTGGGTTTTTTTCCCAAAAAAATTGCTGTTTGTTTTGTTTTATTTTAACTTCATTTTCTTCGAACAAGAACCATCATTCGTAGAATATGTGAGGAAATGCTGATTTAAAAGAGATAAAGATTTAATGAGCAAGGTGACTTAGGGGAATATATAATTTATAACTGTACTTAAGTTCAAACAAGTATGATGCGTTCGCTTGAAATAAAGAACTACAAGTCTTTAAAAATAAATTATTTAGGGAAAATTGTACCAAAAGAATATTTCCCAGAGGCATCTTGTCGTAGTATACATCATTAAATTTCATTAAGTTTAACTTAGTACTCTTGCAGTGCTTTAGACCTACACAGTGTATTGGAGTTCAAAAAGTGTTTCGAGTTCAGAAAGTGCATGTATTCATGATATAAAACATTGATTAACTTTCACTTTATTTGATAAATATGACAATTTATAGAAAGTTTTCATTCCTTGACAATATACTACCAAATCAATTGAAATATTAAAGTTTCAGTTTTATAAATTAAAGCTCATTTTTCTCTCCCTTAAATAAAAATTTACTATCTTGAGCACCATTTTTTTTTTAAAATGTGATTCTCATAATCATGCAGGGCCGGCATCCGGGTCTTTTCTGAAGCCTAGACTTCCGGGAAGGAGAAACGTCAATCCATTATTACCTTTTCAAAGGAGCTCTAAAGAAAAAGACCCTCCAACCACAACGTCTGTAAAGAAACAAGATTCTCCTGCTGTAAGTGACACGAGATCTACAGTTTATTGGTTTACATTCCTTTACAATGAATTTGTCTAGACTTATCGGAACACCTCTGTTTTTATATAAATACTTTGTCTTTGATGACATATATTTTTATGCATGTATAACCAAGTTTGTTTTCTTGTAGATTCGACATTGACTTATATGAACTATTTTGCAATTGAAGATTTTTCTTATTTTTAGGTGTATATCGCCATTGGAATATCTGTTTTTGTTTTCCTCGCCGTTGTGTTGGCGACCATTTCCTTTGTTGTTCGTCATTATCGCCAAAAAGCTACACGTCACACACATCACGTGACTTTCTCATCCAATAGCTCACAGCGACCCCTGCTGAATTCTGATAGTACCGTGTCATCAAAAACTCAACCGCATCAAATGACTGTAATGCCTCTGACCTCCATGAAAATAGTAGAGAACCCAGCATATCAAATCAAGAGTGCAAACTGTAAAAACTCTTGTAAGTGTTACCTTTAGATGTAATGATTTAATGTTTGGTACATTGTACCACTTTTTGATAATCAACAGATACCACTGTTATCAATTCCAAATTCTCACCTAACTGTAACACGAAATACTGGTATTGATGGGGATTTTTTTTTTTTTGCAAATTTTTATTTCTAAATCTTTTGCAAACTCAACACCATGCCTTAAATCATATAATCGACAGTTATGCTTACTTTTCAAGTTGTGATTAAAGAAAAGAATTCCTTAAATTAGTACATATTTTCATTGTTTTAGCCATATTTTACATCAAACGAGCAGCTATCGAATTTGTCCGAGAATTAGGAGAAGGGGCGTTTGGGCGAGTTTTCTTGGGAACCTGTAAGGACCTTACGTCACCAGGCGAAGTTACCATGGTAGCCATTAAGACGCTGAAAGATGCAGCCATGGAAGACGCGAAGGTGAACTTTGACCGGGAGGCGGAGTTATTAGCTACTTTACTGCATGACAACATAGTCACGTTTTACGGAGTGTGTGTCGACACGGATACCTCTATGATGGTATTTGAGTATATGGAAAACGGTGACCTGAATAATTTTTTAAGGTATTTTTAATTTGATGATATGATATCTACTAAATTATAGGAACGCATCTTATATTTTTTTCAGCATTCAATGATGTCCTTTATAGAAAATTACATGATTTGATACTAGTCATCAAAATTATTTCCGAGACATGTATGATTAAAGCGCAAATTTGCTAAACAACATATCTACGTTATACAATTCCTTTTTAATTTAACTATTCGTAAAGTACACTTGTATAGATCTGTATTACTAAAGCCAGTGATTATTTTCTCAGTGTCTTGGGGATTATAAAGATGAACGTACATTATAATACTTAAGTTTTTTTTTTAAAGTTCAGGGAAACGACCACGTTTAGATTACGATATTTCCATAATAGACAATGCGCACTTTTAAAATGCACAAGTAAAAAGGATATGTTTATTATAATAAACTTACAGTTGCCAAATTTAATTTAGTCTTAAATAAGCAATATTCAAACAGGATCTTTATCTTGTAAATATTGGATATAACAAGGTTAACAACGGGCCTCGGTCGGTTCTCTCTCAAAAAGATTGTAGAGTTTTTTAATTTTTCACTGTCAACATACACTGAAAGGCCATCTTTAAAAAATGTTCGGCCTTTCTCTCCCGAGAGACTAACTTATGATGGCCCAACTTGTTTTTACATTCCAGGACAAAATATTTTTTTCTTTCTTTTATCCTGTCTTCTATTATGTTGAAGTTTTCTGGAAAAAAAATTCCACCTACCACCTCCACTGGCCCATTAGTTTTACCCTGAGTCGGGAAAAGGCCACCGACATTATTTCAAAGAAGGTCTTAGACTAACTATTACATATTTTTCCTGTCTGGTACATGTGATTTAGAGTATCTATTAGATTTGAAACTGTGTTTCAGATGCAACGGTCCCGATGCCAAATTCCTCAATAAGAGTACATCGTTTGTAAAACCTCTTTCCAAAATCGAACTACTTCATATTTCTAATCAAATTGCCAACGGGATGGAATACCTTGCGTCCCAGCATTTTGTTCATCGAGACTTGGCAACAAGGAATTGTTTGGTTGGAGACAAAATGATTGTCAAAATTGGAGATTTTGGAATGTCACGTGATGTCTACAGCACAGACTATTATAGGGTAAGTGCACTTTTTTCTAGTTAGTTTTAGCAATAATAACTCCTTAAAATTACAGAGGCGTTTGGAAATTAGAAAGTAAAAATGCTTGAAATTTGTAATTTAAAATAATTTTTTTAAAGATTATGAGATCGACATTTTAAGATAATTTGGACTAGTGTCATCGATCAAAATAGACATCATTTTTGCCCTCTTTATAAAATATGCTGTACTTTAAGAAAAAGCTCGATAAACGGCAGAGGATATTAATAATAATCCAAACGGACAATAGGATGAGAAAATGACATAATATTTTAGATTAAAGATTGAAAGTCAAATTGTTCTGTACGGAAGATTAGTGTGTAATTGGTACAATAATCTTGGGATGTCATTTCTTCCGGTTTCAAGCTCTGTTTCATAATTGACAGATTCGTAGACTACAAAGGACAGAAATTTAAATTAACGCGTGGGCGCTTTGGAGAATTTCTCCGAGGCTAAAGTTTCCCTTTGTTGATACATAAAAAGGCAACATATATAGTCAATATATATTCGAAGTAGAAAATCGGTATTTCCTACAAAAAACTGTTTCAAAAACCAGGGGTTGAATTTTCCTCTATACTTACATGTACAAAATGTATATAGACGCCTTATACTCTATTGCACTCCTGGTAATTAAAGACCGTATGTTTTTAAGTTCTAGTAATTTTAAAAATCAGGGGGATAAAATATATTTTTTAGTCACGTTGATTGAAAATTAAAATTTATGCAAGTTTAACCATTATCTTTTGTTCCATTAATTGAATTTGGTCTAGAAAATTTTCAGCCCAAAAAATCCTCTTGACGTCAACATTCTTCAACAAATACGACACATTGAATGTTATAAATAGCTTTCTTTGAATGGAAATCTTCATTATATTATTTTGTCTTCAGGTAGGCGGATCTACTATGCTTCCAGTGAGGTGGATGCCACCTGAATCCTTGCTTTATAGAACATTCACCGTTGAATCGGATGTTTGGAGTTTCGGTGTGGTATTATGGGAAATTTTTACATACGGGAGACAACCGTGGTACGAATTGTCAAATCATGAGGTGAGAACTGTTTTTAATACCTGGTATAACCCATAAAAATTTCAAAACAAGTCTTATTTTAATATTGAAGACTTTACAATATTTAAGTTGAAAACTATGCATATGATTGAAATGCATCTTTGAAGCATGTTATGGGTGGAGTCATCTAAAAATATTATTTTCCAGAACCAGTAGGGTTGAGAAGATGAAACATACTCGTGAAAGCTTACAGAAATAATATGATAGTATACTACCTAGTATTGCATGTAGTGCATTTTGATACCAATTTTCAACCAAAAAATGCTTTCTTTTGCAGGTCATTCATTACGTAACAAACGGAAGTACGTTACAGGCACCCGGAACTGACATATGCCCGGAAGACGTTGCAAAATTGATGGCGTCATGTTGGAAAAGGCAACCCCATGATCGTTTATCAATAAAAGAAATTCACTATAAACTTGATAGAATATGTATGTCACAACCGACGTATCTGGACTTAATAGCCTGAAATCTAGCGTCATAAGCGCTGAGTCGGAATAATGCCGTGTCCTCAAGGCTTCATTCCAGACATGGTTTCTTCGAGACTTCCGGGATTTTTTCATCATTTGTTGAGAGTGACAGGAGCAGAACCTCTGATGTGTATATAAAACCCCTCTTAATTATCACAGTTTTAGAGGGATAATCAATATAATTTGTTCTGAGTTACCTTTTTATGGGAATTTACAAAAACAAGTCTCGACGATGAAAGGGGTCGTTATCGTCTGGGATGAAAAGGCCTTTGAGTGCCCACGTGTGATAACAGATAGGTCTTTTGAGAACATAAAGGGGATATTTTGGTGGAGAAATATCGGTCTTGGTTTCTTTTTCATGAAACTTGATATAAACTTGCCTTTGAATATAGAATTCCCATGTTATAAAAACTGTCAGTTTACTGGCAGTATAACACTTCTTCATGCTGCTGATTTAATGGTATCGACCGGTGTCACGATGCATTTTCATGTACATGTACGTGCAAAGAAAATGAAATACTAGTATCTGAAATACTCAGTCGCTTTGTTTTCAGGTGTTGGCCCTACATGTTAACCATTGTCCATTGCAAAAATTATATAATTATGTTATATAAAATGTGGTTTCAATGATATTTTCTCTTTAAAAAGTGGAAATTGGGTGTTAAATGTAATGTATTTTGATTTAAAAATTAAATTACTTAAACTCAAACTGCTAAAAAAGTATCAAGAACGATTATTTTTTAATACAAAAGGTCCCCAAGGAAGGAAAGACCTTAAAATCAGGATATTGCTCTATGTGCCTGCTGAAAAAAGATCCAATCAGTACCTTGTTTGTACATAAAAGATATTTTTTTTCAAATTTAATTAAAACCGTAAAAACACTGATTACTGCTTTAAATTAATACAAACTGGCAAGTACTTGAAGTACTTTTGCATAAATTTTATGTTTTATATTTGTGTCGGTAGCTAAATTCAAACTTGCCGTTATAACTTGACAGGACTGATGGGATTTTTTTTAAAACACTAAGGAGACATTCGATAACGTCTGCTGTCCTAACCTAATGGAATTTGCCACTCAAAGTTTATTAACTAATCGATCGATCCGGACATAGGGGTACCACAAGGGGGAAAAGGACTCAGACAAAGCGACAAACTGACCCAAATAATTCTTTGAAGATGATCAAGCCTGACACGTTTTTTCTACGGTGTCAGTTGGTTTGGTTGTTAACAGGAAATACGAATATTTTATTATGAGGAAAAGAATCAAAGAAAGTAAGAGACTGTAGTGTTTTCTTACTGTCTAAAGCCAATTTGCAAAGAAAAGAATTCATATTGTGTTTTCGGTAACATATGTCAACGAGTTGAGTACATGTACATTCTAGATCTATACTAGGTGATAACTTTTTTTTTAATTTTGCCTTTTTTTGTTTGCATCACTTTATAATTCAAAACACATTTTTTCGACAATACCCTAAGAAAAATGTAAAGTGAAAATATAAGATCAAAATCCGGATTTGGAATAAGTAGGTAGGGTCGAGGGTAAAATTAGGGTTGGTACGTTACATATTGTAGTTACCGGAAAAGCACATTTTTTTCTTCAGCCTGATCAAAATTCCATTCAACTGCTCTGTAAATGCATACCATAAGCATTGAGACCTTGTAATGTGTATTTGCTTTATCTAACAAATAAAACTTTGTTCTGGTAAAGAAGACCATTAATTATTTCTAGATTTGAAAATGTGTACACAAACATGTTTCAGACTTTTCTATATATGATTGTACAACTCTACTTAGTTTTGAATGTGTACTTCTTACATGTACCTGTTATGCTGACACTTGGAACATTTGTAAATATGGAATATTGTTTTATATACGGCTGGAACCGAATTTTTTTTTTATTTTCAGACATTTATAGATGTACATGTATTTTTAAAAAATCCAAAATGTGTACGTGTCTATTGTTTTATTGAGTGAATGCAAACACTTACATGCCTGTTACAAATAAAATATTTCCAAAATCTTCTGATCACATTTTATTTAATTAAGTCACAAGATTTTGCCAAAATCAACAGCTTAAAAACTTGTACGACTTTTCAACTTTATACACAAACATTCCCCACGATAAATTAAAGTCCAGGCTTTTCGATATCTTTGACAGCTAATTTTTCAATTAAAATGGAACTCGCAAATTTACTAACCTTTAAAGTTATCATTGGTCATTTGCAAAATTATTTTGTTAAAAACATTCTGATTGTACACACAAGTGTTCTGAAGTCGACATCAAAAAGATGCTTGTCGAATGAGTTTCTGATTGACAATATCTATTTTTTTTATATCTATGTTTTTGGAGACCGGGTCTTCCAACAATCCATTGGAATTCCCATGAGTACCAATTGCGCCCCGTTATTAGCAGACGTATTTTTGTATTCATATGAAGCAGAATTTGTGCAAAATCTTATGCGTGAAAAGAAGAAAACACTTGCTGTGGTCTTCAACTCGACATCTAGATATATCGTCGACGTAAGTATTGTCAATGAACAATTGATACACGTATCGATACGATGTATCCTGGTGAGCTTGGGATAAAAGATACCACAGAGTCTGACACATCTGTTTTATATTTAGATATTTAACTTGAAAAAGACATTAATGGTAATCTTACAACCAAGCTCTATGATAAACGTGATGATTCTTATTTACTTTTCTTTCTACAACTTCCCTTACCTATGCAGCAATATACCTTCATCACCTCCATACATAGTTTATGTACTTCATGCATCTCAGTTGATTTGATACGCAAGAGCATGCTCTCCGTATGAACAATTTCTAAAACGAGAAAAAATATTGACAAACAAGTTGATGAAACAAGAATATCAGCAGTGTCGTTTTAAGTCATCAATTATTAAGTTCTATAGTCGATACAATTACCTTGTCAGCAAATACAATTTATCATTGAGTCAAAAGCTGACTGACATTTTTCATACTAATAGTTGGTCCATTGTTCATACACTGAATTGACGACGGATATTTCCGTTGTTTCCCGATCGTGACGAGGAGCGCACGGCGGGTGTGACCGGTCGGCAGGGGATGCTCACTCCTCCATGGCACCTGATCCACCTCTGATGTTTTGGAGGTCCGTGTTTGCTCTGCCCCCATTTTGTATTGTTTTACGGACTTTTGATCTTGAATACTGTTCGTTATATCCATATGTTTCATCAGTGTTTTGCAAAATTCTCAGATGTTTTATAATTGCAGGGGCTTGTTTGGTATTTTGAAAATTGTCCTAAGATTTAGAATTATATTCTTAGAGAGTTCACTGTACCTTATTTTTTGTTGACCTCTTTATAAGTATATGAATCTTCCCTGCTTATTTGACATCAATTTAATCTTAAAGGCATTTATATGAACAATGAAGCACCTACTTGCATGTCATGAAATCAATCTGATTAAATTTCAATTGAAAAAAAATGCAAAAAATAAATGCAACGAGAAAATATTGCTTTTATATCAATAATGCTCACGATTTTAATATTACTATGATTTGATAAATAGTTCGAGAAGTCGGCTTTAATTGCAATAAACATGTACTGTATCTCGTACGCGGTATCCTTAAGTTTATTTGCGGTGAAAATTCTTTTTCGGGTTGACATTTAAATTGTTAAAAAGAGAAATGCTATATAATTTCATTAAAAGAGAGAAAAACACCTACTTAAATTCATAAAAGAACGATATAATAACGGTATATTGATAAACCAAAATTCTCCAGGGAGACCGTTGCTCTACTTGTTTAAAATAATTTGAACCTAGTACTAGTAAATGTTGCTCACGTTGCTTAACATATTTTGGGTCTCCTTTGATAGGCAATGTATCTTACATTTTCAAAACTTTAAGGAGATTAATTTGAAATTATTGTTCTTTGTATCAATTTAATGATATGTGAAATTTAAGGTAAAAAAATCGATATACATGTATGCTCGAGTTTTATATCCCCTTCGAAGAAAGGACATATTGAGTTGCTGCGGTCTGTCTGTCGATCTCTCGGTCCACCAATTTCCGTTAAATTCTTCACAACCCTTGAATATACTGAAATGAAATTTGGTATACAGATTTATCATAAGACTACTGTATCTAGGTCCAGTTATGTTTTGAATACGATCGATCCATTTTTGACAGATTTATTCTCCTTGGAATTCCCATCATTTGCAGTTTCCATTCATTTCCTCTTCATCAGTTGCACATACTGAAATGCAATTTGGTGTACAGATTTTTTATATTAATATCTTGGCCAGGTTCTGTTTTAGGTATGATCAAACAAATTGGTTCAGAGTTATGTACCTTGGATGTACTTAAAAAATTCCTATATTTTGGGGAGGGGGCATAAGTGTTTTACAAACATCTCTTGTTTAACATTATGTCAGTGCCGTTGTGGCTGATGGAAGCACATGGCGTTCAATAGTTATCAGCTGTTGATCATGTCATATTAAGTTTATACTAAAGATATACTTGCTGGACTTTGTGAAGGAATTTACTTTCATTAGAACAAAAAAATTGCTTAAATAAAAGCATAGTAAGAATGTTTATTTTCTTAAAATGTTTAAGCTCTTGTGAATAAATTGATAGGTTACTGAAAGACATTTTGATAGGTAAACGCTAATCAGAAGAGAGAACTATCTAAAGCTTTATAAACCAATGGTTATTAGTTATACTGGGGGAGTATCTCTCCTCTGATCTGAATTTGGTGAGACATAGGAAAATGACGTAAGGAGTCAAAGAATCCCACCACATGACATACCTAAGCAAAGAGTGTGCTAAAATTTTCATTGTGACAAGGACTTTCAATAAGTATTCATATTTTAACCTTTTAACTTTGACCTTACAGTTTTGCACAATTTGTAAAATACTTTTGAACCATAAGTACTAGTGTCTTTCTGACATATTTTCTTTTTATCAGTAAAAATATTCGTTATGACTACTTTAAAGACCTTCCTCTTGTAGCTGCAGATCTGTAGCTCTCCGAAAAAATATATTGATAGACCGGAGATCTGTAGCTCTCCGAAAAATATATATTGATAGACCGGAGAGCTACAGTGCCACCCATTGAAAAAACTGTATATTTATTGCGCACAAAAAAGTGCGCTCGGTTCCCGATTTATTTCTCCATGTTTTTAAACTGTGATCTGAAAAAATTACTAACCGTGTGTTCCGAACATATTCTTTCGCTGTTTCCACAACCAAACATTCCTCATAATTGTTGTTAATAGTCCTCCTGACCCTGAAATTGTAATCATAGAACAATTCGCTTATTCATACTGCCATTTTGGTTTCAAAGATAATTCGGTCCAGTATGCTTCGTTCAGAAGTCAACTACGAGAGTACTTGATAGAGGAGAAAGGAATGTTTAAAATCTTCCCTTTTTAGCTCTACTGGTTTTTAATTTCGATGAACGGTGTTGCCATGGTTACTAAAAATAGAATTTTCTGTGAAATTCCTTAAAAACGCAACTCCTTCTACAGTTATGATCTGATTTCAATATAACTTGGCACACAAGTAGACTACACTTAGATACATAGAAAAGTGCATTGGTTTTTGATTTCGATGAACGGTGTTGCCATGGTTACTAAAAATAGAATTTTCTGTGAAATTCCTTTAAAACGCTTCTCCTTCTACAGTTTTTGTCTGATTTCAATATAACTTGGCACACAAGTATACTACACTAAGATACATAGAATAGTGCATCGGTTTTTGATTTTGGTGAACGGTGTTGCCATGGTTACTAAAAATATATTTCTCTGTGAAATTTCTTTAAAACACTACTCCTTCTACGGTTTTGGTCTGATTTCAATATAACTTGGCACACAAATAGACTACACTAAGATACATAGAATAGTGCATCGGTTTTTGATTTTGGTGAACGGTGTTGCCATGGTTACTAAAAATAGAATTTTCTGTGAAATTCCTTTAAAACGCTACTCCTTCTACAGTTTTAGTTTGATTTCAAAATAAGTTGGCACACAAGTAGACTACACTAAAGATACATAAAATAGTGCAATGGTTTTTGATAAGTACAAACCAGTAGAGCTACAGTCTCGACAGAGACTTCTGGTTTGTAACTGATGTAAGAATTCGGAAGAATTAATCAAAAACCGAGCGCACTTTTTTGTGCGCAATAAATACACAGTTTTTTCAATGGGTGGCACTGTAGCTCTCCGGTCTATCAATATATTTTTTCGGAGAGCTACAGATCTGCAGCTATTCCTCTTGATACATGTACCAACAATTTTGACTTTTGAATTTGACTTGCATTTGATAATCTTCAACCTTTTGAATAAGCTGCGATATTGGGGCATCAGTGTTTCACAAACAGATCTTTTTTTATGCGCTAGGATCGATAGATCCGGGGCGTATAATTGTTTTTTTCCTGTCTGTTTGTCTGTTGTCAACTTTAACCTTCGCAATAACTTTTGAACCATGAGAGATAGAGGCTTCATATTTAGTATGCATATTCCACTAATGAATGTCCTTCAAATGACACCAAGGTCAATGACCTTGACTGTGACTTCAAGGTCGGTGACCTTGACCTATATGCTAAAAATAGCCCCCCCCCCCGAACATTCGAATAATCTTTTGAACCATAAATGACAGACACTTCATATTTGGAATGATTACACCACTCATGAAGTTCTTGCAGAAGACATCAAGGTCCATGACTCTGTGACTTTTACTGTGACCTATATGCTAAAAATAGCTTTTTCGATCTTTCGCCATTACCTTTGATGCATAGAAGATAGAGAGTTTATTTTTGCTTAGCCTACCCCACTAATTAAGTTCTTTCAAATGACACAAAGGACAATGACTTTATGACCTTGACTGTGACCTTTATGCTAAAAATAGATTTTTTTTCTACTTTTGTTGCCGCCGGGTGCATAGTATTTAACAAACAGGTCTTGTTTCTTTTTCTTGTTGAAAGAATAAAAAATCTGTAAAAATTGTTGTCGTACGAAAATTCACCAAAAATTATATCCCTTGTATTGAACAACATTTTAAACAATGAAAATTTGAAAATGTCCATTTTCTCCTATTAATAGAAGTTATGAAATACATATGAATACTATATACATGTAGTACGAAAAAATGCTTCAACTCTATATACTGTACTCCAATGAAGATGGTAAATTAGAAATATACACCATGTAGAAAAATCTCCAATGGCATATATTTCATTCCAAGCTTTTATGCATTATGTATATTTTGAAAGCGTTGAATCACATAGATATTTATTTTTAAATCTTAAGTCAATGATTAGCAATAAAAATCTCTCTGGGAAATTGAGTGCTAACTATGAACATTATCTCTAAAATAATGTACATAAAGCGATTCTTTGATTCAACAGCGTAAAAAGAAAGATAACCAAAACACGAACTATATATGAATTCTCTAACAAAGGTTTTGTGTGTGTATTGATGTTCTTTCTAAAAATAAAGAAATATAGGGAAATTATAGTACCTAGTTCTGGCTTCTTATCCCCCCAAAAAAAACAACTCCAAGACACGCTATATCTTAATTCCGCTGATTCAATAAAGCATTGCATAATAAAATTAATTATTAACATTCCCTGACCCTCCAATAGTAGCGATAACTCCAGTAGTGATTTTCTAATAAAAAGGCGAAATAATTAACCAAGAACAGTGACCAATCTCGGATCTATAAGCAATACAAATATGAAGAGGACATATAGCATGGGATCTTGGAAATATTAGAGGTAGGATCAGATGCCTAAAAGGAGTAAGATTGCCTGTGTTGACAAGTCAAGCCCGCCGTGAGCTCTTTTTATTGCTCACATGGACAGAACATTTTATAGTCAAACTTTGTATAAAAACAAACTTTAAGATCATGTCAGCAAAATATGACCCAATGAAAGGTTATATTTACTAATAAGGTAAAAAAAAAAACGACTACAGAAACAACGTGTACGAAATGCTAACTTAAAATGAGAATGTTTAAAATCCCTGTAACATCAACTTTTGTGTGAGTATCTGTCTAAGATAAAAAATTATCGTATTCAAAGCATGCTCATGAGTAGCAAAAATCTGGGGGACATAAACAATATTAGCAGGTAAAAGTGTGATATTACTACATATATAAAGTAAGAAAATATGATGATTGTATATCATTCAATTTACATTGTAGTTGTGAGGTAGTTTTGTCGATATATACGAAACGAATGTGACAGTCTTTGTATCTGTATACCCCCCGTTCCTAATCTTCCTATGATATTGAAGGCTATTCATCCCTTTTCCCTAACTACTCTTATACTACTCACTGTATAAAATTTATTGATACTTTCACATATTTTTTATCAGATATTGCCACTGTGACCTATTTTACTTTTGGTCTCCCAGAACAAAACATGAACTTTGCTATTTTAATCATATGGAAGGCGGGGATATCATTTAGTTGAGTTCAGTGCTCACAGTAACTCTAGTCCACATTATTTTCTTTATCTATTGAACTTTCCTCAGATCATTATATCAAAATATGTCGCATTTTAATGAATAAATTTCATTTAAACATTCGTTTTTTTTCAAATATGATTATGAGCATTAAGACCTTTTTATAACACTATACATTGATAGATAATGTATTAAATAAATTTTTATCTATGAATTCCCCTTAAGACAAGCACCTGTTCTGTCCCATACAATCATGGGCCTTACAATACCTGTCCTCGGGATTGTATTAACCCTAGTGGTATGTTCGAATGGACAGCTGCAGAAAGTAACCTCTCTTCAATTTCTAGTCACTGTTAATACGACCTTCAAGTAAGTCATATAAATTTTGCAAAACTAAAGTGAGACAAAAATATTCCTTACCTTGAGCATTTTTATAGAGAACTTTTTGAACATGTTTATTGCAGGGTTGTCCCTAAGAATTGAGACAATCCTGATATTGATAATCCTAACACCCGTGCCATATTACTTATACGGGTCTTCAAAATTATACTTTATCCTGTGAAAGCGACACTGCATGTACTGAATATAATTATGTCCCCCTTCGAAAAAGGGAGGACACAATGCTTAGCTTGTCTTTCGGTCCACCAACCGTTTCTCTTCATTTCCTTTACAGAGGTTGCATATGAAATTCAATTTGGTATACAGATTTATCTTATAAGAATATCAAAGTCAGGTTGGTTCTGTTTTGGTTACGATCATGCAGTTTTTAACAGAGTTGTACCCCTTGGACTTAGAAAGCGTCCAATTATTTGCACTCCCCGTTCATTTTCTTTGCAATGGTTGCTGATACTGAAATGAAACTTGGTATACAGGTTTATCATAACAAATTCTAAGTCAAGTTCCGTTTCGGGGGCATGTGTCTCACAAACACCTCTTGATTTTTGCAGTGATTGTATTGCCACCATCAAGACCCCATGGATAAAACCAGCAACAAAGGGGGTGAAGATATTTGTAGGAGGTTGCGATGAAGGACCATTGGAATTCAATGTTTTATCTGGCCAAAACACTGCTAACACATCTATGGTATTTACCGGTATATCTTATTTCAAGGGATGACAGATATATTTTTTTCTGTCAAACCTTTACGTATTGAATTGTAAATGTAGCAATGTTGTCCCCAGAAATGAGGTTTTTTTTTTATAACCACTGAAAAATAAATAGATAAATAGAAATACGCCTTAATACAAGCACCACCAATTTAATAAGTAGGACTAGGAGCCAGAAGTTTTATTAAATTTGCTGTAAATGGGGTATGGGGACTCAAGCGATTCATGTACTGACCTAGATGTATGAAATTTTGAATTTTAAAATTTGCCAGTTAAATATTGATTCACATTTTAACAATTCCAAATAATAACATTATGTTCAAATATTATTTCAGATCGTTGACTTAACTTTTCACTCCTCCGTGATAGTCGATGCGTCCCCTCCTACCTGTAAAATTCCCTTCACGGGTTCCTATCTTGTCCCCAAAGCCGACGATCGGGAAATGTCCCTCCTTCCTAATTGTATGACGGGAGATTCCAGGGAGGGATACCACATGACGTATTACTGGTTCAAAATCTTCGACTGGACATATGGATGAATATTCTTTATAATATGGCTTTCAAATGAATAAATTTTGTTTGATACAAGTCTCTTTTATTCTTCGCTGAAGTATCTCCTCGGCGTTTTACACGTAAAACGTGATCACGAATACCGGTAAATTTTGACCTTTGAACTTGGAAATAGAATTAACTAATTACATGTATTTATTGTTTCAAACATTTTTTAGTTGTTCTTGGACTGAACGTTTTTATTAAACAAGACAATTAAAAAAGTATGAGCAGTTCCTTTGATGTTTCACATTTTAAAATATTCTATAATTTATATGTTGTGCCTATTCTTCTCATCTCGAGCTCTTTATTCCCATATCTTTTAAATATGAAATAACTGGCAAGTGCTTTCTTAGATATTCATCAAATTTTCATCAAAATGAAACTTGCTTATAAATAGGATTTACGGATTTTAATGATTTACCTCTTCAAATCAGTACCTCATTTATTGGGTTTATGTATAAAGAAGGATGGAAAACAATAAGTTACTTGAAACCGAGATTTTTAAAATTTCATCAAAACATGTTTTATTGTACATGTAAGTACATGAAATCAATTACCTTTGCAGACTGTGCACTTGACCTTTCACTCCTCCGTCATCGAGGATGCATCCCCACCTGCATGTGAAATACCGTTTAATGGCACATACCTCGTCCCCACGGCCAAGCACCCCGGCATGTCACTACTTCCCAACTGCTTTGTCATGGACTCTAGGGAAGGCTACCATATGACATACTATTGGTTCAAACTGTTCGACTGGAATTTTGGATGAGCGGAATTGATTGAAGATTTATATTTTTGTAAATTTTTAATTTTTCATTCATTGGAATAAAAATAATTTCTAGTCATTGCCTGATTGATTGATTATTGGTGGTTTACCCAGAGTCGGCAATATTTCAATATTTCGGCGGTACCAGTCATTGACATTTCACTTTTGGAATTTCGATCATTATATAGTAATTTAACTTTTCTTTAAGCAAAGGGAACAGGAAAACGATAAATTACAAAAGCCATTTACAAAATAAAATTCACAGACACTTCATATTTTATCCTTCATCAAGCACTTAGCGCTCGTAAGAAAGACAACCGTGCATATTTATCATGAAACAATGAATAACATTTTTTATCGTCCTTTAGTTACTTAATTCTGTCTTTTTAAGTAGGGGGATTGACGTTGCCGTTCCTTGCTGAGATGAATAACATAAACTGCGTTAGTATTATAAGTTTGTTTTAAATAAAAGTTAGAAAATCGTACAAAAGCTGCAATATCGTAAAATTGTATATATAATGTAGTACATTCTAAGGGCATTGCTTAGAGCAATATTAGCCCCTACCGGCAAGTGCAATTTGGTTCCCATTAAAAAATGTCCTACATGTACATGTACACGTAATTCCATCAAAAAATCAATGCAGAAGAACGAAATGCAAACTAGAATTTACTCATCAAGGAAAGATAACTGAATAAAAATCGGCTCAACATCAGAGAAATTTGAGGGAAAAAATTAAGTTAATTTTTAAAAAATATTGCACTAAGGATACTCATTAACCCCTCTTACAGTTTGGAATTAACTTTTTTCATTTTTATTTTTTAAAATTTTATTGTGCAGATCAATTGTGATTTGTAAAAGTACATGTACCAGGTACTCCTACAAATAAGAGCCTCGGTTAACGTCCCTACGCTCCTTATATAAGGGTACGTATACATGTAAATCATTTTTTTCATTTAGATTTCCTTATGTTTTAAAAAGACAGGGAATAAAGTTCAATTTTCTATAAGCTTCTATTCATTTTAAGTGTTTGCCAAAGCATTTTTTCCTATATAACCAAAATACATCTTTGTCTTTATGGTAGCCTAGTGGTAGGGCATTCCCTTTATATAATCCTGAAGTTTAGCTTGATTTCTAGCGGGGCTCATTGCTACGAAGTTCAACAGGAAATGCTGCTTCATCACTGATGCTTAATCAAATTTACACGCTAAAATATAGTACATTTGCGCAATCAAATTTGAGGCAATACAAACACTGATTATAGAATTAAATTTTCAAAGTTATCTGAAATAGTCAAAAAATAATTATAATAATGTACTTTCTACAGTCTTCTTCGATTAATTATTTGTTTAAAATATGCAAAAGGTTTTCATCAGGTATTGATGTGTGCGCCACATTCTATAAATAAAGGTTGTATTGTCAGTCTAACACAAATGCGGTAAACATCATTAATTACTTGATGTACGCTTTGATGCAAATTCTCAGCTGAGGACACATCAGTGCATAATCGTTTGACCTTAATTAATCTTGCTGCATTAGTGTTTATTTACTTCTGTTGGTACAAATCCCCGAAACCGCCTCAAACGATACATGTGATAAATATTTTATGCTGTTTAATTCTATAATAATTTTATTTAATTTTAAAACTTTTTAATACTATATATATGCCATAGAGATATTTTTGTGGATAACATATCCTCTCAATGTCTGAACTTGTTTTTAAACTGTCATCATGGTCTTTGTTCATTACCCTATAAATGAGCCCAGCTTTCAGTACTTCTGAGTACTTTGATTATTCAATGCATCAAACCTAAGACAAAAACATGGTGCAGTAATGTTACTTAACCATGCACCCAGCATTTGAAGTGAACGAGACCTTAAAAACCTCATAGTACATGTGAAGACAATGTCACTGAGTTCCAAATAAAGGTCTAAATTAAAACTATTCACCGGTATATATTAGCACCTCTAAATGAGTGAAGGAGTGAAAATTCTCAAATAACATTACCAATCAAAGTATCAATAAGAAGCTGATTCTTACGTCACAGGTTCCAATCCCATTGCTAAATGCTTGAGATGGGTTACTCCAATGAGACCGTATAAACCGAGATTCAGTGTCAAAAGGATCCCTTACTTCTCAAAGGCAATAAGTGCTGAGTACAAGTCTATATTTGCAGCTTACTATCCCAAGTGGTGGCATCATCAAATGACTGGAAAATGTTTGATAAGCCAATAATCAAACAAACCATTCCTGCAGTCATCTAAAAAATAAGCAATTTTTCTATTATTACAATTGTTTTTACAAATTTCTTTTGCGATTTAACTGAGCAACATTTGTGCAATTTTTTGTCAATAAATTTTGATACTAAAGACTTTGTTTGAACAGCTTTTTATAGCAAGTACAGACAGCAGCACGAAGCGCTGCTCATAGTGCAAGCTCTCATGACAACGCCTTGGCGAAGAGAAAATTATCACTTGCTTATTGATCCACACAATTTCTTTTCCGCAGTAACTTTGGATCCACAGTGCTTTGATTCTTTAAGCTACATTCTTGCAAGAATTAACCAAAAGTTTCCAAAAAA
>PRKT01000019.1:473092-500253 GCA_003671525.1 Saccostrea glomerata | reverse complement strand
AAGACTTTGTTTGAACAGCTATTTATAGCAATTACAGACAGCAGCATGAAGCGCTGCTCATAGTGCAAGCTCTCATGACAACGCCTTGGCGAAGAGAAAATTATCACTTGCTTATTGATCCACACAATTTCTTTTCCGCAGTAACTTTGGACCCACAGTGCTTTGATTCTTTAAGCTACATTCTTGCAAGAATTGATAAAAAGTTTCCAAAAAATAAATTCAACTTGATTTAATGGATAATTGCAGATAAATAGTGGGGGAAAAAATTCTTCATTAAAGTCAGCACTATTCAAGATTTAGACTGGTAATGTAGGCCTAACTTAAACTACGACATCGTGTGACTTCAAAGTCTAGTGCCCTGTTCACATGGAGAGTTTAATTCGCAGTAAATGATTGCAAAGTAAAATAATGCGAATCAAACTAATGGGAATCAAAATGTGTTAACATGACAGCTAATGCGAATCAAACAAATGCGAATAAAAATTTTACTTCTACAGTCAAGTGTCAGTAAGGCTATCCACTCAAAAAAAGCACAATTAAGTACTTAAAGCTGACCACCAACATGTAACATTTGAATTAATTTTGCCATTACACATGCCTCAAAATTTAATTTGAATAAGCTTCCCTTTGTGTTCACATGGAGCTAATGCAAAGTAATTTAATTCGCAGTAAATTAATTCAAATTAATAAAACTAATTTGAATTAAACTCCCCGTGTGAACAGAGCATCGATGCACCAAATATCAAGTGCGGTTTGACAAGCCAGATCTAAATTTAAACTGAATAAGTATCTGCCCTCACCTTAACAGTCACACCGTCAACATATTGTTACGGTGTATATTCAACAAATAATAAGTGTAGTGTGAATTACCCCTCCATGGTTTACTGCGGTATTGCTCTTTTGCAGGGCAAAATAATAACGTTTGGCAAAGTTTTTGTTGAGAGATAATTGAATGACGTATATTTAACAATTACTTATATGTCATATTTCACCAAACTAAATCATTTTGCCCTGCAAAAGAGCAGTACCGCAGTTATCGTGAAACGGTCTATACGAGTATCACTAATGCCTAGGTCACATTTCCCGGCCGGTAGCCGTAGACCAGTGGTAATCGGTGGTAATCCATGGTGTTAACGATGCCTCAACATCGGTCAACATCGGCCAAGTTGTTCTTAAAGTATCAGTCACATCCAGCGAGGGGTATACGATGGACAACCAATGTGTTTTATTGGAAAAATGGCGTGGTTGCCGACCGGACTTACAAAGGCCCATCGATGCATTGCTAATCATAAAACAATGTTCAAGGATAATAGGCCGATGTATATTGCATCGCTCATACATTGGTGAACATCGTTCGTACATCGGTCGACTACGGGCCAATCTACCGATGATCTGTCGTTATCTGTTAAAACCACTTAACTCCCCGATGACATCAGATTCAACAGATATTTCACGATGCTCGGCCATACATCGGCCGATCATTGAAAGATGTGTTAATGATGGGTTGCCGATGAGGAGCGATGTAAGGCATCGTTGGAGACATCGCTGAATTTTAACTACGAATTATTTCCTACCGACGACCCCACCGATTCGCAAAAAAAGACTCAGTCCCCATAAGATCACTAGTGGTGCCCGGCTGGCAACCACGTCATTTTCATCTAAAAACGCATTGGTTTCTCATTGTATACCCCATCGTTGGATAATGTGACTTATACTTATGATGGATAGTGGAGTGTTGAATTTTTTGTTTTGAAAGTGAGTCTTGTTGAAATAAAATGCTCACATATATTTAAATAAAAAATAAAAAGCTGTTGGGATTTTAATAGGCTAGCTAACAGAAAGCGTCTGAGCCTTAAAACAGATAATGTATCGGTGTGTCTGTGTATTTCTAAAAATAACTGCTATATTAAAGCTGCCATAGTAATTTAAATTTTAGGTAAAATAAATTTCTAACCTTCATTCCGGTAGTCCACGCCAATCAAACTTTAAAATGTCACCGTCGAATCTTTCATCACTCGATACATTTATCACTGGGAACCACGAACCAGAGTCAAGAGTGCTCAGATTGTTAATGTAACAGTCGGAATTTCCTCGTAAACAATTCACACAAAAATTTATAAATCGGATAATTCTGCTGAAAATAATGCTCCAGAGGATTGATAAAGTACTTCGTAGCTGCAGATTAAATGTGCATGCATGTCTACATACGGCCTGTGGCTTGTGTGGTAAGAAATGCTCAACTTCACATAATTTCCAACTTTCAGTTTGTAAACATGTGTCCGACTTTTGGGACACAATAATAACTGGATATACGAAAGACCTGATATTTACCTGATGTTTTTATTTTAGATTAAATGACAATATTGAGTACTTCAAATGACTTATTTAAAAACTTTATGACTATGATGCATTATGCTATACAAAACTTTGTTTGTTTGGAGTATTTACTGACGATTTTGAATCAGGTCAAATAAGGTTTTTAGTATATCAGGTCTTAAGGGGCTTTAGTACTTTCCCATTTCCCACAATGCCGCGCGTTGTTTACAAACAAGAGGCCCCGAAAAGACTTCCTCTTAACTAATGCAGAAATATTTTGATTTTACTTATTGCTGTGTACATCATCACATTATATTAATTATTTGAATAAAAAGAAAACAGAGAAACACCGAATCAAAAAAATATCTTTCAGATGCATCGATCAACTAAAACTATGCAAGAGGCCCAGTCAGGGCTTGGCTTATAGTAGACAACTTGTTCCTGTAACGTTTCTCACATATTTGTTTTATTAAAAAAACTATTAAATATAGCTTGAAGCTTATTTCTTTTTATATCAAACAACAAGATTTAATCAGTTCGAAACTACTTCAGTCAAACTTTTTCATAATATACCAATATTTTTAGCTGTCAGAAAAAAACTTGTATGAGCTATTAACCCCTAATTATAGGGGCCAGCCCCTTTTCCTTGATCTTATATGAAAGCTCTCGTAATTATGCATAACTTTTCTTATATATTTCTTACCAAATTATTCTCGGTTCAAAAGTTATTACACAAAAAGAAAAAAAATTTCATGGAAAAAAAATTACTAAAAATTGCCGTCACATAGCTTCCGATCTTTAAGAAATCAGCTTATAATTTTATCGCTATGCACATCTACAATGTATTGGCTACAAGTTCTCAAACTTTCATGTAATTATCATATGTCGTTTTTGAGTTTATTAGTGGACACAAGACATTAAAATTATCAATTAAAGGGCAATAACTCACAAAGTAAGGCATGTATCAAAAAATTGAAAGCAGATGTAAATAGGTGTTAATACAAGGTATCTAACCTGAAAGTTTCATAAAAATCAGTTGAAAGGTCTTTGAGAAATTGCCTGTCAAAAATCCGGCGGGAAAATGAAAAAGAACAACCTTTTGAACTTATATTAGTCATTTTTATTCAAACAAAATAATTCATAAATGATGTGTCATGCATATGTCTGGAAAATTTCCTACAGATTTCCAGATACATATAGGACTTTCTTTGCAATTGAAGTTTAGGAGGATATACAGGAATCCCCACGTCCTTTGTCTGTCCTTCCATCCATATGAAATTTTGACCCTGCAAACTCTTGCTGGCCATGATCCAAGCATGGGTCTTGTCTGAACCTTGATCTAAGGTCATCTCAGGAAGGTCAAGTTCATTGGCAGAAAAAATATACAATTCTTATCCTGACTGTAACATTATAATGGAAAATCCATGGGGAGCGCCTATTGGAAAATCATTTGAAGTTCATTTTTTATAGAGAGCTCAAGACGAGGATGTGTCATGATCTTGACCAGGTAAATCCAGCAAGTTTCCTTCAGTTGGTAAAATAAGAAGGTGAAAATTCACAACAGGTTTTTTTTTTAGAGTAATACCAGTTCTGATCACACAAGGAACACCCAGTTTGCTGTAACATCGACATTATCCCACTTGTATGTATATTAAGGCCCGATTACAGGTAACAGATAATGTATATGAAATAATCAGATTTCACACATTTCTCATTCAAGATGGAAACTCTAACAGTAAAGGCCAAAAGTGCACGAATCGTGTCTTAAAATAACAGTAAACTGTTGCTTCAGTTATAAAAATTAAATTTCTTAATGTGGATGAATACAAAATGTATATCAATGACAACTAGAGGTACTGTGAGCGATGAGCTCACTAAATGATACCCCCCGCCTCCCATATGGTTATAACTGGTGAAAAAGTCCATGTTTTCCTGTGGCCGGGAAACCCAAAATATGTGTCGGATCAAAAAGTAAAATAGGAGGTGCACAATGGCAATATGTAATAAAGATTCTGTGAAAGTTGCATCAAATTTCATTCAGTGGTATAAGAGGAGTTGCGGATAAGAGATGGGTACCCCAAAGCGTAACAGACGGACGGACGGACGTACAGACGGAATTAACGATTACTATATACCCTCCCGCTTTTCAAGCGGGGGGTATAATAAAAGACAAAAAAGCAAAATCAAGCCCTTTGTCTTACAATTTTACACGAGTACTTGTCATAAATTCTCACCAGCAAACAATGATTTTTATGTGAAACCGTATTTAAACAACAGACTATGCCACATTCATGCAAATCTACTTTTCGATTTCAAAGGATGAAATATTTTTCACATTCTCTTCCTTTGACATCGACTTGCGATCATACCATTCATATATTTGTAGCATTCCATCCTCAATCCCCACACCAATTGAACACCCACCTAAGCTGGCAATCGTCAAAAGTTTTCCCGACACAAAGTTTGAAAGTTTTGCTGCAATTGTACCTCGATGAACGAGGACGAATATAGAGTTGGAGTGAGCATCAGCAATGTAACGTTGCAGAACCTGTCAACACACAAGTCAATGTGACTAAAAATCTCTCCGTCTGCTTTGAATTCGTACAAAACATCTCCCGTGTCTTTCACTGCAGTGATTTTTCCTTTGCTTTTACCGGTGACATCAAGCATATGTACCCTGTTGCATGTGTCTGGTAGGCCGACCACGCGGTATGAGCAGCAAAACAAGCGGCTTCTGTTGTATGCAAACTCGATGTCATGTAACGGAGTTCCTTGACTTGAGTATCGTCGGACTAGCCTGCGGCTCTTTTTATTAACGACGAAAGAGAAGCTTTCCACTAAGCATACCAGGATCGTACCATTGCTTTCGCAGTACAACCTTAGCGGTAACAGTGGTGCAGTGGATATGTAGGATTTAACAGTTTTTTCGTACTTCCATGCAAATGAAATTTCCATCAATTTGAAATGACTCAATAACAAATAACCGTCTGGTGTCAGAGAAAATGCTTGAGGGGCGAAGTCCATACATAATCTCCACAATACACGTCCACTTACATTTAGAAGTTCAATTTGATTGGGTTTACAGGACACCAAAAGTTCGTCTCTTTCACAGTTGGATCCAGAAAGCATTCCAATTGCGTTGTTACCTTCTCTCTTTACTTCTGGAATCTTTAGCTCTAACCTATTTTGTTTTTATACATTGGCTTTATCTTCTACAACAGCATTGTTCATGCTTAAAGTCCCAAATAAAGACAATATATTCCCGTCAAATATTTCTCTTCTTTCTAGTTTAGCTCTATCTTTCTTTACGTATTCTAATAAGAACTGTTTAACTTTACAAGTTTTTTGACAAATTTTATTTGCCATGGATTCAATATACTCCTGATCATTTAAAGAACGTTCAATATCCTCCATTATTCATGCAGTTTTTCACGCCTTTCGATTCCCTTTTGCTGTGCACATTTTATCAATCGTTTGTTTACCAAAAAAGTTTACTAAGTTTATCTGTTGATTTCACACACAAACAACTTTAACATGTTTAAGGCTGGGATATTATATTTGGAAACAAGATCACTGTAAGGTATGCCCTTGCTATTTAGTACATCGATCCCGATAGTTACGTACGTACGCACTCACCCACACACTCACTATTCATTCATATATCACCTCTAACTTCGTTACAAGGAGATAAAGTGCAAAACAATTCTTATCACACACATGTATAGGTTACACTGTACTAAATATTGACCACAGCTAGTACAGGCGTGCTCTGTAAATATACTTTACCTAACCAAAAAATAATGTTACGTATTTATTTCACAAAACTGATGAATCAAAATTTTAAGCAGAACAGTAAACTTAAAATTACTAGATACCACATGTTTTAGTTAAGAATAGATATGACAAACTTGCAAGATATATAAATAAGGTTTTCACCTTTATACGGGTATAGTAAGACGGTGCGTTGATAAGAATTAACAACACTTTCCGACTGTTACAGATAATAAAAATGGCCACCGAGGATTCTGTTCATTTGGTGAAAAGAACTGAACGATCCCTTATTGCGAAAACTAAAGCGATCGAGAAATATTTCGAAGGGAGAGTTAGTGAAGATGATGTAAAATTTGTTCCTAGGGAACTGACAGAGAAAGATATAGTAGATTTATTTGGAAAACTTCTGAAAAATGGCGAAGAGATGCCAATAGATGCTAGTGAATTCCAATGTGAAAATAGCGAATTTAAACGGAGTTCATATTTTTATCTGCCAAGCGATGGTACCATTGATTTGTTAAGCAGCGAAAATTGTCAACCAAATGAAGTGTTTGTTTCCAATGATCCAAAACAGATCGTGCTGTCTGATTTCAATGGAGAACCGCTGTGGACGATCCCGGTGAGTTATCCGCCAGAATCCATCACCCATACACCTGATGGATATCTTCTGATGTCAGTTTTCAAACAGCGTGAAATCCGTGGTATCCGGCAAACGGACCCCAACCTTAAAACTTTCTTGTCCGTCAAACCACTCTGCCCTCTTGGAATATACTGCGAATCTGACGGCACTATTCTCGTATGTCTTGTGGAAAAGTTTGATTTCACACCTAACCCAAATAGCCATCGCCTTGTTCGAAGATATGCAAGACAAGGGACTGTAATGAATTCTATTGAAAGATACATGGGGAAGCGCATATATTCTTGTCCTTTTAGAGTAGCAGGTGGATTCTGCAAAAGAGTTCATGTCATCGACATCACCTCTGCAAATGGCGGGAAAATAGTCGTAACTACGCAAGAGGGAAAGCCGGTTTTTAGTTTTGACAATGGGGGTATAGAATCATTTTGCCCTACTGCCCTATGTGTGGACACCAAGGGATATCTGTTTGTTACGGAAAGACACTCGAAATCGATATTTACCCTGGACAACAATGGAATTTTGGTTCAAAAACTTGATATTTTTCGAACCTTACAGCCAACTTCGTTATCGGTTTGCTACGGACATAAAATTGCTGTCGGTTTAAACAATAACCAAGTTTCAATTTATGAACCCTACTATATGCCCCCTGTATATGAGGAGGCTTGCGTTGAAAACGGTAAAAGTGCTGTGTCTGCTTTATAACTACTAACATTATTCTAGAATCATCAGTCATACCTTCAGTTATGCTAGGTTGACAACAGACAGACAGAGATAAAAAAAGGACAAAACCAATTTTCCACGGGGATCTTTTGATCCAGGCCATAAGAATTAAATTTAATCATAAAAAGTATGACAAAAAATTTATTGACTGAAGTGTGTTCTCCGGCAAAATACGTTTTGTCGACCTTCGAAAATAACTGTGTGCCATAGACCTCAGGCGAACAGTTTGGTTCTTAGATCCGACAAAACACAGGCATGTTGACCTCGAACTCGGTCAATAAATGTATAAAATTTACCGATTTTGCTAAAAATAAGTTGACTGAAAGCCATTTTACCATGTCCTACTTCGATTTGTCTTAGTGAAAACTGAGAAACTGTTTTAATTTGTTGCTTACTAGTTAATTCTAGAAAAATATAGGTAACTAGTTTGTAGGAGAATAAGCAGAATACATCCTTATGTAAGCTTTATTAGCCTTTGTGTCAGGTTATAGCTGTAATAATATTCATTTGTCAACAATTCTGTAGATTTTAATTTCTGAATTAATTCATGATTTTCATGTCCCGCCATGAAAATGGCCGTGGCATATAGAGTTTGTCATGTCTGCCTTCCGTCTGTCCTTCCGTCCCACTTTGCTTTTAGCTCTATTTAAGATATTTTAATCAAACTCCCTCTTCTGATACATACTGATGTAAGCAATTAGACTGCATCAAGATTTTGACCTTGACCTCACTTTTCTTTAATTATTGTTTAGCTTCAAAGAGCCCATCTAAAATAGTGTAATGGAACTTCGTACATGCTTATACATACTGATGTAAGCTATCAACTGTATCAACGTTTGTTGACCTTGACCTTTCCTTTGACGTTTGTGGTTAGCTACGTTTTAAAGACACCATCCAGGATATTTTAATCAAACTTTATATGTTTATACATACCGCTGTAAGCTATTCAACTGCATAAACATTTGATGACCTTGAAATTTCATATGACCTTGGCCTCACTTTAATTAATGTTTTATTAGCTCAGTGTTAAAGAAACTACTCAGTATTCTTGATATACATATATTTAAACTTTATATGCTAATGCATACTGATGTTAATTATTCAACTGAATTAAAATTTTACCTTTCCTTGGACCATGACTTTATTCTTCATAATAAGCATTTAGCTCAGTTTTAAAGAAACCATTGAAGACATTTTATTAAACTTAAAATACCGATACTTTTTATTAGGTCAAGGTCAAAAATATGAATACACATTATGAAGTATAAAAGCCCAACCCTAACAAAAAAATACTATAGTAAACTATAGTTAACTATAGTTTACTCTAGTTAACTGTAGTAAATCAAAGTTCCAAAGTTTTCCAGAGTAAATCAAAGTTCCAAAGTTTTTACTATAGTAAATCAAAGTTCCAAAGTTTTCACTATAGTAAATCAAAGTTCCAAAGTTTTCACTATAGTAAATCAAAGTTCCAAAGTTATTACTATAGTAAATCAAAGTTCCAAAGTTTTCACTATAGTAAATCAAAGTTCCAAAGTTTTCACCATAGTAAATCAAAGTTCCAAAGTTATTACTATAGTAAATCAAAGTTCCAAAGTTTTCACCATAGTAAATCAAAGTTCCAAAGTTTATACTATTGTAAATCAAAGTTCCAAAGTTTTCACTATAGTAAATCAAAGTTCCAAATTTTATACCATAGTTATTTAAAGTTCCAAAGTTTTTTCCCATTATGAATCAAAGTTCCAAAGTTTATACCATAGTAAATCAATGTATTAAATTTTTTGTTTTTATTAAGTTTTTTTTATTATTAATCTGTTTTAAGGGTGATGATTTTGGGTTGTTTGGGCTGATTTTTGTTGTTCATCTCAATTTAAATATGCAAAGTAATTTATTTAAATGCATTATTTACATTGAACAGTAGAAAAAACATGTTGACTGATGTTAAAAAAGCAAATATTTTGATTCTAAATGACGGATTTTTTTATCTTATAGTGATTTTTTCTCCATAAATAATAATAAATATTGCTTATTTATCGGTGCAAGGACAATGTATTCATTAAAATTCATATCTTGTACTTTGTTCTTTTCGGGGACGATTTGGGTTTTTTAAAACGTTCATCTAAGCTGTAATAAATCTTATTCTTGACATTTCATAAAATGTACAAAATGAGAATCAAAACCATAATTCCACGTGTTTTATAGTACTTAATCAAAGTTCCAAAGTTTTCACTATAGTAAATCAAAGTTCCAAAGTTTTCACCATAGTAAATCAAAGTTCCAAAGTTATTACCATAGTAAATCAAAGTTTCAAATTTTCACTATAGTAAATCAAAGTTCCAAAGTTTTTACCATAGTAAATCAAAGTTCCAAAGTTTTTACTATAGTAAATCAAAGTTCCAAAGTTTTCACTATAGTAAATCAAAGTTCCAAAGTTTTCACCATAGTAAATCAAAGTTCCAAAGTTATTACTATAGTAAATCAAAGTTCCAAAGTTTTCACCATAGTAAATCAAAGTTCCAAAGTTTTAACTTTGGTACTATAGTTAACTATAGTAAACTATAGTTAACTATAGTTTACTATAGTATTTTTTTGTTAGGGAAGCTCCAGTTGTTAGGAAGTTACTAAGGTTAAAGTGTGGGTTTTTTTTTGTAAAAGTAGGTCAAACTCCAAGGTCAAGAGGTCAAATTTGGTGGTACCAAAAGAAAGGTTTTGTCACAAAGAATACACCTGTGAAATATAAAGGCCATAGCCCCACCAACTCAATAATTATGAGCTAGGTTAAAGATGACAACAGACAGAGAGACAAATAGTTAAACAGAAAGACACGATTAAAACAATATACCCCCGGGATCTTTTGATCAGGGGGCATAAAAATTCAAATGGATTAGGATACATGTTTATTTTATTATCTTAAAATGTGTTAATAAATTATCATAGTGTTTATTGCATAATTACAAGAATTCTGTCCGAAAATTATGCATTACTGGTGTGTTTTATGATATCAAGGCTGTAAATGGATTGGTTGTATGTTGTTTGACGTCCCATTCGAGAATGTTTCACACACGTAGAGACCTGGAACCTTATTCTGGTGAAGAACTTCAAATTTTGACTTTTACTTGGCACTTAGGGCCATTGAGCAGTGAGGGATCTTTATAGTGCCTATGCCTGCCGTGATACGGGACCTCGGTTTTAGCGCCTCATCCGAAAGACCAGCAACTTACACTTCATGTGACAAGAGTTGCGAAGGAACAGTTGCTTCTCGTTTTTCATCGACTTAAGTCAGTTGCGACCAAGATCCGAACTCACAAGCCAGCGATCTACCGACCTAACTCTAGTGAACTCTTAAGAGTTAACTCTAGTAAATTAGAGTTAACAATATATTAGTTTGTTAGACAAACAACAGAATAATCCTTAAAAGAATACGCTACATGTGTTTTAATCTAAGTGTACGGTTATGGCTGTAATAATATTCATTTATAGGCAATTTGGTTCGTTTTATTTTCTGTAATAAAATTCATGATTTTTTACTACAGGGGATGAATAATCATTAATATCCGTGTATCACTATATCAAAATCTTTACTTCTAAGGATTTATGTATCTAAAGACGCCTCGTTCTTGACAGTTTATTAACCTGACTTTTCATTGACAGCTTACTAAGAAGTGTGTAACAGCAGTGTGTGACATAGCTGGAGATTTATAAAACATACATACTTTCTATTTCCAATGTGGGTGTTATAACCGCTCAGGAGGGGATGATAATGTTAAAGTGTTGAGTTAACAGATCAAGAATCTTAATCTTTTGACAGTTATACAAAATGCACTTTAATATTCGACTCTGTATTAAGGTATTCAATGTATAACGAAGGGATTTTGAATGATTTTAAATAATTTTAAACTAGTTAAAAGCACATTGCTAGATAATGATAAAAGTGAAATGAACCAAATTCACAAGACTGACAACATGGAAGGAGACGGTCATTTTGCACATTAAAGCTTTTTGAAAAGTTATCTGCCCTTGATGAAAGAAAGAAAAATTATAATTTCACAAAAATTTCTGCGGTAAATAATTCATTTTATTTCATATTTTAATAAAGAGGAAGTTTATGCATATTTTCAAGAGAATTGTTTGAAATTCTAATTACTTTTTATAATATCTTATAAAAACATGCGCTGCCCATGACTTCAATGTAAAACTAGGGCTAATTGTAACGGGGACCGTTACAGATGTTCCCCAAACGCTCCCCATGTCCCTTTTCGTGCCCTAGCTTTTCCTGTAAGACCTTTTATAAATATACTAAGTATTTAAGGATTTCATTTAAAGATATTAAAGTTACAATGATATCAACTATATATCGTTTAACGTTTTGCATGGGCACACAAGTACATGTACATGCATATGCAAGATGATCATGGCATGTTGGTTAAGCGATTAACACATCTTTCTCTCCCGCGAATAATAGAAAAAATACAGATATAAAGTTACCACATTTCAAGTATATATCATTCTTTGAAATACCTATTCACATTTAAATTCTATATTGATTTTAACCTCGGGATCAAAGTTTTTTTATTCCGACGACTAGGCAGTGTTACAGTCGACTACGGATATGGCTAACCAATCAAAATGAACTTAGTCAATTGTAGTTCCATACATAGAAAATGGATTTTAATCCTTTAATCTGTTCAGATTTTATATATATATATATATTTCCTCTCTGGTCATTTTGACAACTCTGGTACCTGTGCCTAGTACATTTTATATACTATGTAAATAAATATATACATGCAAAGGTTTTTGACCGGAACTATTCATTTTTTCCAATGCATAGGAGGCTACTTTCTGGGGTTTACAAGAGATATTTATAAAGACATTCGTCTCAGCTATTGTGACCAATATTCTTTAACACCTTCTCCTCCTTATTAATATATTTTTCATGAATGCAAATACCTGATATTTTTTTTTTTACGAAGGAGCGTACATGTATATTGATTTTGTATTTCTGGGGATTGCGTAATTCTAAAAAAAAACAATTAAATTTCAAAGGTTAAATAAACAAAGGATGCTTGGTATTAAAATATTATTTCAAATCAGTAGAATTGAATGCTATTAACGACATCCTAATAAATACATGTAATCATAAAAGGCTTATATACCAACTTTGTTCATCTGTACTTTAATTTCAAACACGACAGGATTTGTAATTAATAAAATTGATAATTTCTATATACTTTGGAAACTCACATCAAATATTTAAATACTCTTTTCTCGAGCTCTTTTATGCAGTTTCCTTGAAATGTTATGTGGGTCCGAGGTGTAATTTGAGCTTTACAGCGACTACCCTTGGGTTAAGATAAAAGGTTAAGGTCGATTTCAAGTTCATAGGTCAAGGTCATTTTGGTCAATAGCTAATATCAACATTTTATTCAGGTTACTAGTGACCTTGTCCTAAGTATCAAGGTCAAGGGTAAAAAGATTTGCTTCAGTATGTTACATGTCTTTGCATTTAGAAGTTCTTAATTCTGCATGAACATCAAAAGACTTAAGGTAGGATTCTTCTCATATTTCTAATAATTAAAAATTAATGAAATTTTCACAGAATCAAGAAGACAATACCAGTAAGTGATAGTATCAGTGAAATTAAATTTGACCGTTTTATATTTGAGGCAAGGTCAGGTCAAGGTCATTATCTTTTTCCTTGACATTAAGAATAAAAAATAACTGTTGCCAATCATGTGACACCTACTCCTATTTGAAAAGTTTAATGATTGTTCTTTTTGCATAAAAACATATTACTATATCAGGTCTATAGCATGATATTACCAAGTTTATATAAATAATTTAACTTAACTGGATATTGGCTAATCCGAATTTTCTCTGTTTTTCTTATTTTTTTTAGGATATATTAGTTATTTTCATATGCTTCCTACATTTAACTTTTTCTGATTTTTACATATAATAAAATAGTCTTATTAATGTACAAAATGATACAAAAACAAAATGTTTTGATCGTTTACTAAGAGAGAAAAAATACTTTTTATGGATTTTTGGCTCAAATCTTCACTTTGATAGGAGGCGTTTAAAAGCTAATAAAGTTCTAGTTTGTTTGCAAAATCATATTTATTTGATATATTTTGAAAGTTTAGTCCCTCATTATTAATCAAACTTACATTTGAAAATTTCTCCAAGACTTTGATTGTGTAAAAATGATAACTAAATTCATTGTTCTATTATAATTTTGAGAGGCAGAAAAGAAGATATTTTCATACGCCACCATTCCACCAAAAATATAGTCCCTGCTAGTTTTCAAATGCAGTTGACCATTTCTATTTAAAGTTGTACAATTGTGATGAGGAAAGAAAAAGATGGTCTTTTAAATTCCTTACCACCTCAATATATAAGACATATAAGCAAATATACTTTGAATGTTTCATCTAGTCAGAAACCAGAGAAGAATCCTACCTTAAGTATACTGTCGTTTAACACATTATGTGTGCGCGCATGTGCATGACGTCCTTGCATTTACTTTTAATGGTAGAATAATGTAGGCATTCATTATATCTATTCATATTAGAAATTTCACCCTGTATTATTGAGAACTAAGAAAGTTTTAGGCATTTAAACTTTTAGCCAATCAGATTGCAGCACACGTGCATGTGCGTGCGTTCATGGTTATTCTTATATACCATGCTGTAGGTCTTCATAATGTATGACTATGTTCAAAATTTCAAAGGATTTTGTCAGAAAACAAAAAAGATATAAAGACTTTAGTTTCAGCCAATCGGAACGAAGCGCACGTGCATGCGCGTGAGATCTTGCTATTTTGACCATGTCATCATGTCTATACTATTAATATAACCTTATATTATGAGTTTCAAAGCATTTCATCAAAAATTTAAAAGGTTACGGCTCTATCTATCATAATGGTCATTTCACGCGTTACACGTGTGCGCACATGCACGCACGTGCGCGCAAAATGACCTTCGTTCCGCACATCTACATAACATACCTAGTGACCCTAAAAAGATTTCACCTAGATCGGATGAGTAGTTTACGAGAACACTCGCGGACAAAAAAAGTACCGGAGAAGAAAATTCAGAAAAAAAGTAAAAACAATATGTTCCCAAACTCCGTTTGGGGAACATAATTAAAGGTGATATCAATTGGACAATAATCAAAATTTTTAAATTCCTTTGGTGGAACATTTTTATTTGATAACATCTTCGTTTGAAGTTCTAATTACTTTTTATAATATCTAATAAAAACATGCGCTGCCCATGACTTCAATGTAAAATTAAAGGTGATATCAATTGGACAATAATCAAAATTTTTTTTAATTCCTTTGGTGGAGTATTTTTATTTGATAACATCTTCAAAATGCAACCGTGATTAAAAATATCAGACCATTTATTTATAAGGTACAAAATAACAAGACTGTTATATTATACAATCATAGACTTTTGATAAGGTCTACTCGTGACTATACGGACCTAGTCAAGTATTGGTTGACCGAGGCTCAAGGTCGAGGTTAGGTAATACCTGACAAGGTCCGTATAGTCACGAGAAGACCGAATTCAAAAGTCAATAATGGTTTTATTAAATGATCAGGAATTTACAACAATTTTGTTCTTGTCTCCATCATATATAATCAAAGTACTCAGAAGTACAGAGAGCCGGGCTCATTTCCAGACTAGAATGGATTTCTTACATGAATCACGTTTATATTCTGATGAAAAAATTATTTTAAAACTATCAATATAAATGATAAGACTAATACCACGGTCCGATTTTACATGAAAAAATATTTAGCAGGAGGTGTTAAACATTACCTGTCACATTAGACAAGAATTAGAGTCATTCCTTAATTGCTTTCAATTTTGTACAAAGATTAAGTACTGTATTGAACTTTAGTTGGTCAAGGTCAATTTTCAATAAAACGATTATGAACTCGTTGTTTTGTATGTATTCTTTTATCTCAAGCCAACTCGCACAGAGAACCTTTTTTTCAGATATATGCATTTTATAAATCTATCGAATAGTGTAATAATAAGAAAATGGTCACCATGATGAACAATCCATTGAAAACGGGGAACTTTATATAAATACATATTTTTAGGGTGAATTTACAAGAGAATTTATCTACTCAAGAAGAAATATTTACAGCAACAACCTGATAGAAAGCAGTCCCCTGGACTGCATTCTGGGACTGCTTTGGTGTCAGGTTTGGTCTGGTTATTACTTAACATGTAGATAAGTGTATTTACATACAGTGTACTAAGTTTCATTTACTTTGATTGAGCATTCGGAATACTCCGGGTGCCAGGCTAAGGTGGTGATATCATCTTTGTGTGGGTGATAAAAAGGAGGACACATTTAGTATTTACCTATGACTTATTTATCAGATTAGAATATCAGTTTAAACAAAGGAAATTTATTCTTCAGAAAGATTTTATGATATATGGATATTTTTTGATAAAATCTTGTCAATCTTGTTATTTAATATGAGGTTGAATATAATACTATAATACTAATAAGTAGTACATTTAATATAAGATCCATAGTCCAAAGTGAAGACGATATAAATGTACATCCTACATATTGGTGTATAGTGCATTTATATCTTTGACAATGTTTCCTTAAAAAATAGCATATCTATTTATTTTCCAAATATTTATTCAGTTTAACAATAAAATGGATGAAAATAAGAAAAAATAAATTATAATTTTGTTTAAAAGATTAAAAGAAAAACATAATTTATGCTTTTAAAAAGCAAGTGCTTTATTTCATGACTGTGATCATGTGTGTTATATACTGTACATGTAATTAGTCTTCTATCATACTTATCGATAAATTGTCTGGAAGTCAAAAGAGCGATAATCGCATATAATTTACAGAGTCAAAACTAGTATCTCCTTGTAACGAAGTTAGAGGTGATATATGAATGAATAGTGAGTGTGTGGACCTACAGTTTTGGTCTAATGGCAATGGCTTCTTTTCTCATCCTTTTTTATAAGTACAAACCAGTAGAGCTACAGTCTCGACAGAGACTTCTGGTTTTATAAGCATCAGCAGATTGGGTATATTAATGTGCGGAATTGTTCCATTATACAATTAAGAATTGAAGTACTTCACCGATAGGACATTGTTTCGTACCATTTTCATATTATGGTGTTTTCTTGAGATGCAGAATGATACACATGCCACACAAATCCCAAATTGCTTTCATAAGAAGCTTGTCTTTCAGATTCATGCTTGTTATCAATAACAGAAGTGGATATATTCTTTCTCTCTTTCGTCTCTTGATATCTTTCCTCTCTCTCGATTTAACAATAATTAATAGTTTAATTTGAAAGAATACCGTTGAAAATCAAAATGTTATAACTTGGAAAATGATATTTACACATTCAGATACCGTACACATGGAATGTAAATTCTTTCTTTCTCTCATGGCCAAACACCTAAGTATATAAATTCTAGGTTCCCTTTTTGTTTTGACGATATTGACAATTAATTATTTAAAATATATATTCATACTTTTCAGCAAAACAAGCTTCCAGAACCCTGCAATAGACGCGCAAGATTGTTTTTCTTTTTGTAATATATGTACACTCATATCTCATCACGTTTTTCCTATCAAAATGAAGTGAAGTTATGTAATGGTTAAAAGATGAACCAAAACAGACGTATAGCGAGAGACGTACAATTGGCTGATAAACAAAATAACATTAAATGGTTCTGACATTTGTGTCTCTATTAAACGTCATACATCTAGAACATGGAACAGTCACAAAAAATTATCCGTGACATTTTTTCAATATTTTATTTTTACATTTTTCCTTGAAATGTGGTCAAAAGTTCCAAGATACTCCAAACCACAGTTTAAAAATAATAGTTTAATAATAAGCACACTTTAATATCAGAATCGGAAGATATAAGCATTAAATACATGAAATATGCTACTTTATAAAACGAGGATAGTAGTATTTTCCAAACGAAGCTTAAGTCTAAAACCACTGTGCGAAGGTAGTTTTAAGACATATTACTCGATCGTATAATTGCCAAAAGATCTGTCTTTTTCATTAAATTTCATTATTTAATCAATAAAAACGATACATTTCTTACGCTGTCGAGCAGAGTAAAATGACTTTCAACAGCTTATCTTATCCAAAACCGCTAAACTATCGCTAGACTCTTAAATCAAACAACCTTGTAATGTTTATCGAGTTCCGTAATTCTTTAAGTCAATTTTGTACCATTGAAGGAAGATTATGATTTTAAAGCTGTTAACTCATCCCTTTTATGTTGTGTGAGGTCCCTCCTGATGGGTTAATAACACCCACATCAAAATGAAAGTTGTGAAATGTTTTAAAACATCTCTTACATGTATAATGTCATAGTTGCATCCTTTTTAGAAAGCTGTCATTGGAGATAAACATCTTAATAAATTGTCAAAAGAGAGGCGTCTTGGTAACATATATTAATCCTCATAAGTGAAGGTAATGATTTAATGGCTTAGATACACAGATATAAATAATTGTTTTTCCCTTCTGAAAAAAACTTGGAATATGTCCGTAGGACACGAATGCCCCGCCGAGTATATTTTTATAGGGCATCATGAAAATTTGTATTAGTGTGTGAATCTTGAAAAAAAAATCTTTGAAATTGACTTAGAAATAAAAAAACACGGATATAGATGATAAATTCTCACTAAATTATACCTAAATACATACATTTACATGAAATATCTTAAATGGTATCTTTAAAACTTAGCAAAATACAAATCAAAGACAAGTGAGGTCAAGGTCACAGGAAAGTGAAGTTCAAAAGTTTATAAAAAAAGTTTAAAAGTTTTTGATACAGTGAAATGGCTAAAAAAATCGAGGGATGATGGCTATGAATACATCAACTGTGATTGTAAGAAGCATCGGGGAAAATACTCAGACTGCGACAAGAGAAAAGAAAATCTACAAGTGTGTAAGAGCGCCCTGGATGCGGTAGAAAGGATTAATGACCCATCCAGACCGATCAGTTGCTCCATTGCTCATTGGATTTGCGATACGGACAGTTCGTGCTCTACGGCTTTGGTGTATTATAAAAGCCATTGTGGGAATTTGAAGGAAATAGGCTCGTGTCCCGAGAGATGTAATACGACAATTAACATACTTTATCAGCAGAAATATGCCATGAAGCTACAGAACTGTATTTGTGATGAACTACTGGAGGATTTTAATTGTTCCGAACTCCAGCAAAACACCAAAGAATATTGCTTTAAAAACAATTATTCCATTGTTAGTAATAATAAACGGTCACCGTATATGGCCCGCGATGATTCTGGTGTTAGTCGTCCCGCGGGGCGGTGGTTCGCATTTTTGGTTGCGGTGACCACTGTTTTATTGTGGCGCCTCGAATGTTAGCACTGGGACCCGGATGTTAATACTGGGATTTTGTTTCATTTGCTCACAATCTGTATTTTGACCGTTTATCATGTTTATATATTTACTTGTTTTACAGTGTATAGTGTTGCTATATTTTTTACGTGACTTATAGTCATGCAGTTGTTTTCAGAATCAATTTCAATTCATGACATCGTTCAAAAATTGAAGGCAATGAGTTTTTTAACAATGAAAAATGATCTGTTAAATACTTGTTAATATCACGCGTGTTTATATGCTTATTACTCGCTTCGGTTTTGCTTTAATCTAAACATTTTATTTCGAGGTTATTTCTATTGCATGCTTAATACAACTTTTATTTTCAACCTCATCAATGCATATTATTATAATAATAGTTAAAATGTTATTGCTCAATGATGGCAAACTGAACACTCCGAAGGTCATCCATATGTTATTTTGTAACAAATTATATATCTGAAAATAAAATATCGTATTTAAGGTGGAATGTTCTGCCTAAGGTGATGTAACATTTGCTTGTTCTCGATTAAACATTCATAAACATCAGCCTGTTCATTCTATATTAAGTCTATTTTTAGCGTGTGAAACAATTTTTCAGATACATTTGGTTTTCGTTGAAGTTGATGTACAGTTTTTAATATAACATACCATACTGTAATAAACAATAAAACACGCATAGAAGAGTTAATGTTTTGATTAAAAGCGCTGTTTTTTTTTTATAGTGTTCAACACAGCAATTATGCGGAGCCATAATTGCATCTGATGCAAATGAATTTTACATACATGTATATAAAACTAACCTGTATAAAAGAAAAATAATTGAAAAGAAAAAAAAACATATATAGCGAAATAAATAGTAATATTTTTTGTGAGCAGGAAAAGTATGTAAAAAATGTCAACTTCAGCCAGTTAAAGGCGCAATGAGTCCACATGCCTGTTTTTGTTATATGAATAGACTCTTTACAGCCAGTACATCTTGTTACTGTGGACAATGTATTCACAAAAAGTTGTGTAGCAAATGGAATCTGATGGTTGACGCCCAGAAAACATGGAAGAAAATGCGGAGGAAAATGCTTTAAACATCTTACCTGCCAAGAATACCCACGAGGTAGTAGGAACGGTCTGCTACTCTGATAATAAATTCGTTGCTGCCATCTATGTAGATGATTACCGGTAGTATGCTGGGAAAATTCTCCAAATTTATCAATCTGAATGGCGGAAATTTCATTTATGAAACAAAAGAAAAACATGTTCCAGTGACCGGATTCAAAGGATGTTATTTGGGTCCCTCTGAACCAAATTTTATGAAAAACTCAAAGATCCAGTGTCTTCTGGAAAGTCTGCAAGAATATTTAAGATTGATGTAGCTGACAAGCGTAAAATATAATTGCTGTTTGAATCCAAATGAACATTCACTTTGTTATTTGAAACATACATTACCATTTTAGTTACAAATATGTCTCTAAGTTTCACAGTGTTTGTTGATTGTACGTTCATTCCTTTTTAAGCATATGTATAAGAGGATAAAAAAAAATATAGTGGACCAGACTAGAATTCAAACCAAGGCCCCTGAACTCTTGTCAGGTGCTCTGCTAACCGAATTTATTTGCCAAAGGCATTCAAATTGGCCCTGTCTCCTTAAAGGTCTAAATTAGCCCTCAAACGCATCAACTAAGGCCCTCCTCTGGCAGGTCTCACTTGTCACAACCAGGGCATGGTCATGGTGCCTGAAATAGTACATACAACTGTCCAGACCAGCATTTGAACCCCCTGAATCTCTAAAGTCAGGTGCTCGCGACCCACTGAATATCTGGTCACTTTTTTACTGCCAATTATATACAGCTTATATATGCAGTTCTCTTACAATGCTTGTGTATCATTTTTGTGTGGAATAAATGGAAAACAAGCATTTACACCTAAGTGTATCATTGAAATGGGTTTCCAAATAACTTTTGTAAAGGTCATGTTTTAATCCTGTTTTTTGCGTGTAAAAGATTTAAATTCTCTTGGCCGTCTCCCATTTGGCCCATCTTTAACACCTTGCCTATTGTTCTCTTGGGACTTTTCACCATGAAGAAATTATAAAACCAAGTTGTGAAGCCAAATAATATTCCTGCTAAGAATAGCATGAAACAAGAACCTAAAATTTTTTGCTAACTTTTAAGAGTTTGGAGAAACTCAATTACATGCACATGTACTTCAAAACATGAGTTTGGATGCATTAATGGATTGTGAGAGTTTAGAAATAATTTCTGTCCAATTTTTCAATTAATTACTGTAAACCAACTTTTATTCGTGATGACTTTATTTCAGGATTTACCAGAGATAAACTTAAGTTTCGCAGCAATTTTCGTGATCAAGCCTATTAAGGTTCTGTTGTAAATTGACACATATAGACTTTAAGAACCGTTTCACCGCGAGAAAAACACTATGTCAAGGCTCTCGCGAACTTCCCAAAAATTTCTTGCACGCGAATAAAAGTTGATTTACAGTAAATGTCACTTCATGTTTTGATTCAACGGAAAATGCAAAACAAAAAACAAAACAAAACACAACAGCATGAAACAAGAAAGTGGAGGCCTGATCAAACAAGCTTGTACATTGTAAGCAATGTGTTGTAATCAACAAGTCAAGGCTGGAGCTTAAACTTGCTTTTATTTTTGCCAACTTAGGTCACAGTGGCATGTTTTTTCATCAATTTATTTGGCTTTAAATAGAATGTCTGAATACCTCTTTCACAAGAAGAGAAGAGTGGAGCAACTGCTTGATAACAATTTTTTTTGAAAAACATGATCCCTCCAAGATAAAACAAACAGGGGACATTCAGTGCAGTAGTGAAGTTTGCCAAGTCATTGGTAAATAGATGAACTAATCTTTCTGCTTGTCTGAATGGTGCTAGCTAGTATTTTCAGCACAACACAGAATAAAAACAATTATGAAATATTACATATGAATAATTCAAGCTACTTTTAAAACAAGCTTGTCTGTTTTAAATGGACACGGAAACATCTGAAGGCCAAATGAATGTGTTTTGAATTTTTATGGTAGATGCATGTCTATGAAGTTGAACAAAAGTTAGGCAAGCAGGATAAATGGTACATGTATATTTATTCTAAGAGCATGCACACTAAATAGAAAAGTTTGAAGATGAGGAGTAATTCTATAAAAGTAGAAAAAAGATGCAAGTTCAGACATTATTGTATAGTAACATTTAATAGTTACTAAATTATGATTATCTTCCTTTGCTATAAGTACAAACCAGTAGAGCTTCAGTCTCGACAGAGACTTCTGGTTTTTTTTTAGCTCTACTGGTCAGTGTATAATTTCTTTTGTACACGTATAAACCAGTCTCATCAGAGACTTCTGGTTATTTCGATAAACGGTGTTGCCGTCGTTACTAAAAATAGAAATTTCTGTGAAACATCATTTTATTAGTTTTATTAATAGCTACCCCTAGAGTTGTAGTCTTATTGCAATTTTGCCACAAAAAGAGGATCAGTATTCTATTTATTGCTTTAGTAAAGATTTAAGTCCAAAATGCTACTTTTCTCTATCTTTATTTAAGTACAAACCAGTAGAGCTACAGTCTCGACAGAAACTGATGGTTTTAGAAAGGTCTTATGTCACAAGGATAACGTATGTGAAGAATGAAAGCCCTAGCCCTAACCATTCAAAAACTTATGGCCAAGGTTAGAGTTATTTAAAAAGTAGATCAAAGGTCAAGGTCAAAGTTCTTGATATCAAATGAAAGGTCTTGCCTCAAAGATTACATATGTTAAGTATGAAAGCCCTAGCCGTACACATTCAAAAGTAATAGCAATGTTGATTTTAAAAGGTCAATTCTGAGGTCAAAGGGTAAAAGTTCTTTTTAACAATTAAGGGTCTTCTCACAAGGATTACATGTGTGAAGTATGAAAGCCGTAGCCCTTACCGTTCAAAAGTTATGGTCAGGTTTAAGTTTTTTCTTAAGTACAGAAATCTAAAAGGTCAAGGTCAAAAAGTCAACCTTGGTGGTATCTAATGAAAGGTCTTACCCAAAAAATATATATGTGAAACATGAAAGTTGTATTTACTGTTCAAAATTTTTGGCCAAAGTAAGTCTATGAAATTTTGAAAAGTAGGTAAAATTTCAAGGTCAAATTTGGTGGTACTCAAAGAAAGGTCCTGTCACAAGGAATACACATGTGAAATATTCAAGTCACAGCTCTACTTAATCAAAAGTTATGGACAAGTTTAAGTTTTTCGGACAAACAGACGGATGGACACGACAAAAACTATATACCCCCGAATCTTTGATAACTGGGGCATAAAAATCAGGTTATTGTTAAGCGAGTCAAATTGCGTATGATATAGCGGTCAGTTGCATTTGGAAAAAAGACCTATTTGTTTTGTGCTAAAAGTAAGCGTGAACCCAGTTTGATCGATTAATGGTTTATATCATTCTGTTTACCAATGGTGCTGATACTTTGGGCGTTGATTTCGCCTGTTATTTACGACTCGTGTTGTTTTTTTAATTCTACATTCATGCACATCATCAAGTCAGATCTACCAATAATCTTTATCAGGATAATTTCTCAATTTTTGTCTACTTCTTTCAAAAAATATATGAAAGGCTCTAGAGAGTCATGTGTTTTTGTGACATTCATCATTTTGGCCAGAGGTACAAATCTTGTTTCAGAAATTTATTTTTATAGAAGTTTCTCGTGTGTATGTGGAGATAAACTTAACTTGTATACGAAGAGGAGGGGGGTTTCTAATCGAATAATTTTGACTTGACCTTTACGTATAAAAGTATTGATACCTGCCTATTATTAAGTGGAAAGAGGTAGTTGACAACAATATGCTAAGGTATGACTTATTGCAGCTAACCTGAGGTGCAAATTTGAGGTCAAGACACAATATTGAAATACATTTCTAAAGATAAAGATATGCTGAAACCTTCCTATGGCGGAAGAAGAAAAAATAATGAAGATCAATATGACTATACCGTAAAGGTAAAAGATCATAATACTAAAATTTGTAAATCGTCAAAATTCAAGAAATACAATTTGAAATGACAAAAATGATTTTGTCTCTGCTTGCCAAGATGCTAATTGTGTGACACACAAGTAAAAATTAATAGAAATTATATACACATGTATCTTACTTTCCTCTTATACGTACAAGATAAAATTCTAGATTTATTGACAATTAAGACAACGTTTACGAAATTCAGTAGGTTTGATAGGTTTTACCTGTTTGAATGATATAAGCACTAGACAAGTGCACATTCCAAATTATCTCTGATGTTTCTTTTACCCGCCCTTGTTGTGACTGCTACAAATATTCTTCCTGAATCGTATCACGTGTTTTAAACGATTTATCGTGAGAGTTTTGTCGTTCAATTTAACGAGTTTGTCTTCTCAGTTTGGGTTGGATTCTCACAAAATGTCGAAAGACTCTATTCACAACAGTTCTACTTTTTGATAGCTTTAGATAAAAGTTTAAGTTTGTCATTTGAATTTGGATTTTATATATAAATATATATATAGGAAATACTGTCTGTACTGTTTTTGGCATACACTGAGAAACGTGTTTTCCAGGACTCGAGCTATTATAAAATATAAAGATCTAATTCAGCTACCCCTCAGGTAAGCGTGTCTTAGAATAGTCATATAAGGATTAAATTTAAATACTTACCAAAAATAGCATAATCGAAGCTTTATCAGAATCATATCAAAACCATTTTGCATTGGATGTTCAGTATAAACATATACCCGTTGTCCGTCCGTCTGTAAACTTTTCAGATTTTCAGCATTATTTTGATTTAAAATAAAAAGACACTCTAATTGTACACGCAAGTACTCTGAAGTTAACATTAAAGATGCTTGAGTTTCTGATTGACAATATCAAATCGGGTTTGGAGACTATGTCTTCCAACAATCTACTGGACTTCCCATGGGTACCAATTGCGCCCCGTTATTAGCAAACATTCATTCGAACCAAATGAAAAGAAGAAAATGCTTGCTGAGACCATCAATCGATATTTTGATATATCGACGATGTATTGTCAATTAACAATGGTTATTTCCGTTCTTATGTCGATACGATACATCCCGGTGAGCTTGAATTAAGGGATATCACAGGGTCTGACACATCTGTTTCATATTTGGTTATTTTACTAGAAAAAGACTTTAATGGTAATCTAAAAGCTTTATGTTAAACCTAATGAATTTAACTTTTCAATGGTCAACTTTAATTACTTATGAAGCAATAAACATGTACCTTCATCACCTGCATATGTGGTTTATATATTTCAGTTGATTAGATACGTAAGAGCATGCTCTACATATGCACAATTTCTACAAAGAGGTAAATTATTAACAAACAAGTTGATGAAACAAGAATTTTAGCAGGCTCGTTTAAAGTCATCATTTTTTAAGTTCTATGGTCGATACAATTTATCATTGAGTCAAATGCTGACTTACAATTTTCATACTAGTTGTTAATCCATTATTTATACACTGAATTGATGATGGATTTTTTCATTAATTCCCGATCATGACAAGGAGCACACGGCGGGTATGAGTGGTCGGCCTCAGATGCTTACTCCTCCATGGCACCTGATCCAACCTCTGATTTTTTTAATGTCCGTGTTTGCTCTGCTCCACATTTGTATTGTTTAATGGAGTTTTGAGCTTGAATACTATTCGTTATCCCATATTTCATTCTTGTCATTGTCAGAATGAATTAAAGGTGAACTCGATATAAGCGATAAAGGGGCAATATAAGAACCATTTATCCTTTTTAGGAATTCGAAAGTAAAATAAAAAGTTCTTTATTTTAATTTTTAGAGGAGCTTTTTTTAATTCTGCAAGTGATTGGCTTATACCCACAGGCCCTTTTCTCAGGAGGAAATTTTTCAGAATAATATCCCCGACGATCAAAACGAATTTAAAGTTACTGTATTATTTCTTTCAGCACTCAGCCGGTAAGTGGTGGCGTCTCCATGTGAGTAAAAAAATCCCCAAGGGTGGAGTTAAAAAACGAACAAACATGCAAACAATAATTCCTATACTGGATTGTTAAACTTCATAAATTCCAAGACTCTTTACATCGCTCTAAAATATGGGTATCCGTAAAATGCAAAACGAAACGAAGTCTGCCGAAACGAAACGAAACAAAACTATCAAAATGTTTTTTTCCAAATCAAGATTTATAGTTATATATATGTAAATTGCATGTGGACTTGTTTTACTCCATATAAAATTTATATAGTTTAAGCACTTGTTAATATAAAATTTAAACACTGATAAATTATGCTTCCTTCTTTGGCGACGCATTTACATGAATGAACTGCTGCCAACTGCAAATATGCGCGAGCATACTATGCTATGTATAATTTCAAAATGTGTAGTATTTTTAAAATATATATGCCTTACTCTTATTTTCCGCCCTAATTTGTCTAGATACAACATAAGCTGCAAAACTGTATAGCTCTCCGAAAAAAAACAAAAAACATTCCCAGACCGGAGAGCTACAGTGCCACCCAGTGAAAAAAGTGTATATTTATCGCGCACAAAAAAGTGTGCTATTTCTAGATTTATTTCTCCATGATTTTCAAACCGTCATCTCAAAATATTACAAACCGTGAGTTCCTAAACTAGTTTTGTACTATTTTCACTACAAAAATTCCTTATTACCGTTGTAAAAAGCCCGGTCCTGAAATGGAAACCATCGAACATTTTGCCTATGGTCACTGCCATTTTGGACGGCAAGATAATTCGGCTCAACGAGCTTCGTGCAGATATAGAATATAAGAATATTTGATAGGGGTCAAAAGAATATTTTGATTTCGAACTCTTGTACAGTTGATCTCAGAATTTAAATAAATTTATCAGAAAAAAGAGCGCAATTTTTTGTTCGCAATAAATATACTTTTTTCAGTAAGTGGAACTGTAGCTCTCTAATCATCCAAATTATTTCAGACCAGAGAGCTACAGATCTGAAGCTAGATACAAAATATTTATCAGAATTGATGTGTTACATGTAAAGGCTCGGTTATGTACGGATCGAAATAAAGTTACTGTACTGTTGTATTGCGAATGTCTTTAAACATAGGATTCTTCCGAGTATTCCATTCCGAGGTCTCTGGTTTTATCGTTCAAGCATTCATTTATTACCATTGGCGGATTAAGAGGGTCACAGGGGGCCGGGACCCCTTTTGTGTCCAAAAAAATACACAATGTTTGATAAATCAATGTTTTTTCGGTGTGTCTGTGGACCCCTATCCTGACCCCAAACTGGTTGCCCCCCCCCCCCCTTTTTAA
>PRKT01000019.1:453974-473065 GCA_003671525.1 Saccostrea glomerata | reverse complement strand
TTGCCCCCCCCCCCCTTTTTCAAGATTTCTGGATCCGCCACTGATAACCCCAACCAGAAGCTTATGTATCCCATCTACGGTCTAATTTTGTATGGTGGTTATTTTTTAGGAATATATAAATGAGTGGTTTACAATAAAAGCTTGACCAAAGACATCTAAACCAATTTAATTGATCAGAAAATAAGTCACTCGACGCGAACGATGTCATTTTATGTAGGTCGTGATTGATATATATTAACAAAATATGAGCTTGAACGAGGGAGCCTGAAATTGAGTGAAGTAAATTGGAATTTTGCCTTTATAGTATCATTTCCCTCGGACCTGTTGATTAGAATGGGACGTGAAATCAGCAGTAATGAAACAGTATTTCAAATTTATTTATGAAATAGACATAATCATATTGGGGTATTAACTCTTAGATCTACAAGAAAATAGAGTTGATTTAAATTTAGCAGACTCTGATTTTTATTTGAAATCTCATGAAAAATGAAATTCTCTAAATATGGGGATGGGGAGTTACAAAGCATACAGTCACCAGTTCCTACGATAAAATTTCTGTACCGTTCACTTGGTTTGAGATTTTCTCAGGATCGGCTGAGGAATTGAAATAAAAAATAAATTTACATGTGTACATAAAGATGATGAATTCGTACAGAATTAATTTATCATTTTCTAAGAAATTGTTCTTCATAATTAATTCTATTTATAAAAAGAGTTGCTTGATTTTAGGAATTAACATTATAATAAAAAGTATATTACTCATTTACAGGACAGATTTGTAAGTCATTCCAAGACATGACCATTTACCTATACAAAAGACTATTCTCTCCAGAGTCTCCCAGTTCTGGCTTACCTATATGGTTGCCTTTTTTATAGATGTTAAATCCGGTTAATAGCTACTTCTTTGTTAAGTTGTTCATTAGATTTATCGCTTCCCGGAAGTAAATAGATCCTACAAATTGTGTTAGAAGGTATCGTGACTTCCTTAATAGCATGTTTTTCTAAATGAATTAAACAACATTACACCTTAACTGCTTATACGATATAATAAACGCTAAATGATATAGCTATAACCATACAAATTGTCAATATAGTACGTTTAGATCGTAAATTGTATTTTGGTTCCCCGAACTTGTCTTAGTGTAAGCACATCTCGTTGTGTTCTTGTTTTTTAAATAGTTTTCTGATATTTTTTTATTTTATTTTTATTGTGAATCATACACGATCTAATTTGTTTTCTTAGATGCAAAATTTAGGTTCAACGTCCCATTGATGACTTAAGGAAATTGTGTTTTGGATATTGCTAAAAATAGTGATGGGGGTAACAATATCTTACCTGTATCCGCAACACTTCTTTTACCACTGCATGCAATTTAGTGATATTCACAAAATCTTTTCTACCTAATGCCATTGTGCATGCAACTCCTATTTTGCAAATTAATATCAGATCATCGAGTTTTCTTTTAGTAGCAAAATATGGACACTGTCATTCTTTCTACAATATTGGAGTCTTTTATCCCCAACCTGTCCTATAGTGTTGAATGAATGAGATTTTCACAAGATCTTTATGACACAGTGCCATTATGCACTTTCATTTCTCCCTTTTGATATTTTGGTAGTCTTAGATCAACATGGACTTCGATGATTGGAGCCGGTGTCATTTTACAAGCTCAGTGCTTACAATACTCCTAGATCTTGATTAGAATGCACATGATTTCTCAATATTACGGGTCAAAATTGGTCTTGTAACAAATTTGATAAGGAAAATTCTTATTCTTCCAGTGAGTTATCTGTCTTATTAGCTGCAGAACTGTAGTGTTATGGTGTTATATGTTAGTCTTTGACCATAGCGCTACAGATCCCGTAATGCAAAAATGGTATAATTTACGGTACCAGATTTTTTGCGCACTTTCTCCACTTTCCGCTTTTGGTCAATCAACTACCTTTCACTCACTAATTCTAGACGCATTCTGTAACCAGGTTGTATATTTTATCCAACTCATAACTCTTTATATTCCTCTCTACAGGCGATAAACTCGCTTGATGTGAATTTTCAGCAATCCAACAGACAATTCCATCAAGCGAGTTATCACTTGCAGAGAGGACTATAAAGGGTTGGGAGGTGGATAAAAAATGCAGATTGGTTAAAGAATATGTCCAGAATAAGGGAGTGAATGGTAGTTGGTTGATCAATGCCATGAAGACAATTCCAATGAAGCGAGTTTATCACTTGCAGAGACGACTGTAAAGGGATTGGAGGTGGATAAAAAAAATACATTTTGGTTAAAGAATATGTCCAGAATTAGAGAGTGAATGGTTGTTTGTTGATCAATGCCATGAAAATGGAGAATGCAAAAAATATTGCGCCGTACATTGCATATTTTTGCATAACGGGATCTGTAGAATTATGGTCAAAGACTAATGTATAAAACCATAAAACTACAGTTCTGTAGCAACTGTCTTATCAGAGGGCCGTTGTACCTTAACTATTTTTTTCTCTTTTCTAGTTCTTCATTTATAAAAATACCACTTATTCCAAGTTTTAAGACCAGTTTCTCATCAAGGAATACAACAGTTTTTGGAAGTCCTTCAACTACTTCGCCATGGATGAAGACAAGCAACAGTTAAACAGAGTTTCCGGAGAAGGGGAAGCATACAACGCAAAGGGAAAACTTTGATTGTGCTTTCTCAAAACAACGTTCATCGTCTTCCTCATATACACATGTAGATTTCTCTGACATATTAAACGAAAAATTGAACAAGGGTACCGCATAGCGGATCATCCCAACGCAAAAACAGCATTCAATCTCGATCCCGATCAAATTACGTCGCTTCTGTTTCGCACATCACTAACTAATACACACACAAGAACGTAACTATGACTTACCTGATTTATTCCTGTTCACTCCCTGGGGAACATAGGGCCGCAACCACAACGTGCCATCGGACTCTGTTTTGTGCTATTCTTTTTAATTGGGTCCAGGTAAATCCAGCTTCTTTAGCTTCCATAGATTGCCTTGGTCTCCCAACCCCCCAACCCATAACTTTCCTTGTGGATTCCAATCCAGAGCTTGTTTAGAGATGTTTGGGGGTTTGCGTGAGGTGTGGCCTATCCAGCCCCATTTTCTCTTCTTGATGTCTTTATCTATAGGGTTTTGGTTGGTTCTCTCCCATAGGCTGTTGTTTGATATGGTGTCAGGCCATCTGATGTTAAGGATCTGGCCGATACATTTGTTGATAAAGGACTGTAGTTTGCTGTTTATTGTTTTAGTAACTTTCCAGATCTCGGACCCATATAAGAGAACTGCTTAAACATTTGTGTTAAGAGTCCTGATTTTGGTTTTGATGGAGAGTGCTTTAATTATTATTAGAGTTCCAGATTTTTCTGAGGGTGTGGAAAGCATGTCTTGTCTTATTAATTCTGTTTTTGACGTCATCATCTGCTCCACTATCCTTGTTAACAATACTCCAAAGGTATGTGATTCTGTCAGTTTCCTTGGTGTTCTCCCCATTTACCTGAATTGATGTCTCTTGTTTGTTGTTAATTCTCATCGCCTCTGTTTTCTTAGTGTTTATTTTAAGGTCAGTCTTTTGGGAATCTGATGTCAATCTTGATAGTTTTTCTCGAGCATCTTGTAGCTTGTGCGAGAGCAGGTCAATGTCATCTGCAAAATCCAGGTCCTCAAGCTGTTTTGTGAAGGTCCACTGGATTCCATTGTTATTGCCCTTTGTTGTTTCCTGCATGATCCAGTCAATGACTATCAGAAATATGCTAGGGGTACTGCAAAGAAAAAGACAATATCCAAAACTGGAATTGTTATGTGCTAATCAACTAGAAAGAAACCTTTCTATCCCCACTCCTACACACAGACAGGAGGAAAAGGTGTATATATGCAAAATTTTATCATTTCAGAGACATGTTTTTCACTTACAGGTGGGCAAACCCTAATTAGCATTTGAATGAGATAACATTATGTGTCAATCTAAAAACAACTCATATAATTCAAAATTTATCAATTAATTTCTGTGATTTATATTTAAAAGGAAATAGTTTTGAAGCAGGGTCTATTATTTATTACAGTAAAATTATATACTTAAAAATATATTGCAGGAGTAATTCTTGTACACCTAAGTGCAATGCATATATTGATATAAGCATGTTCTGGGCAACATGCATTTTTTGTTGAAAAAACAGGATGAAAGATGACAAATTATGTGTATATTAACAATCAGACTAATTTTGACTGTGACCAAAGCTATGAAAAATAGGAGAGAATTTCATTCCTGAGGAACTGAGAATTTCAGCATAATATCCCATGAAGGATCTAAGAGAATGAAGAGTGTTTTCATTCTGCCACCTAGTATCAAACTTTCTTTTGTCAAACTTGATTTTTATTAAAATCATATGCCAGGAAATGCAAGAATTTAACTCACAAATGTAAATTTAAGAACATAAGTATATATGTTCCCCATAATCAAAATGGTCAATTACTATAAAAACAAAAATTTAAAGGTACAAAAAATGCAAAAAAATAAAACCATTGAAAGATAGCGGATCAAGTTTTTCAGAATTATCATAACTAGTCTTGATAAACAACATTTTGTGTACATAGCACTACTGCCAAGGACAACTTGACATATACCACATAGCAGTGAATGTCACCTTGAAAAAACACACACAGACATCTTGCACCAAAACACTTCATTATCGATCGCTTTGAATTTTCATTAGCAAACATCAAACTGCTCTAAAAATAAATAATAGTTAACTCTGTCTTGGTTTCTCAAATGATCACATGACCACAACCTTGTGAGCAGGCATATAGTCAACATATTTTTCCATTCACTAAAATAACTGCTGGTGACTGTGTACTTTGTAACCACGCAAGGAATTCTCTTTATTGTTCACGGCTAAGTTAGCATGTTAATATGTAGGGTACAAAACATTAACTTCCATTCTGCAAACTATATCTCATGAACCTAAGATAATCTGATTGTATTACTGAGAATAAATTTCATTTAAAAAAATTAAATATTCTCCACGAAATGAATATTCAAGGAAAAGCTTGTGCATGCTCTTGCCCAGGTAAATCTGGCTTTAACAATTTGATGTTATCACTTTACTCAAACTATTTTTTTTAAGTTCAGCAACTATAAAATATAAACTTCATTCAAATAACAGAATGATAGAGTACATAGGGTTAAATGGAAAGTATGATAATACATGTATAATCAAATGTTCTCATGTGTTGACAATAAATTCCTCATAAAGAGTACAACATTTGACAGAAAATTCAAGTTGGATCACTCCTATGTTATTGCAAATTCCTGCCACACATCCATTTTTTCCAGCAGATTTATCTGAAATGATCCCACAAAAACCATGGATTCCATACTTGAAACACTAACATGAGCTAATATTTCTTCCTTCAATTGTTATGATTTTGTCCTAAAGAAAAGTATACAAATGTGATTATCTCTTTATTTCCAACCTAACATGAAGACATGCAAATAATCGACCTTTAGGCATATGTATGCTTTTAACAAAAATCTAGCATGTCATTAATGACAAGAAACTTTAGAACAATCAGACACCATGTGCCTGTGGAGGACTGCAAATTATAATGACCTGTACTCAGCATTTACTGGCTTAAAGCAGCAACGAATCTTTTTTGTGCCAGCATCTACTGCAAGACAAGGTCTCTGGTTTATATGTTCTCATACCAAGGAATGCTCTCCATGTCCAAACAGTGGGATTTGATCAAATGACAGAAGGATCAACTCCTTATTCAAATACTGTTCCATTGCACCAAGCGTGCAACCCATAAAAATAAGTCACTGAAGTAAATTTGATCAGGAAATTAAAAATAATTTCTTCTAAATTGCATAACCCTCATCTAAGAAATCATGAATTACTAATCTTGAAAATAGTTGAAAGATGTAAAAAATTGCATGTTACACTTGAGCCCCTAGTGTGTCCTCAACCTAAGCCTCAAATGGTAAATCTGAATTTACACTAAATTGGGTGTTTGCATAAATATATGCATAACAAAACTAGATATTATTTCTGCTTAAAACTTTGATTCTTTTGGTTCTGTGACCCAAAATTTTGAATTCTCTTAACCAGTGGTCCTTTGCATTCTTCAAAATGATCCAACTAACAAACATTTTCATTATTATTTATTTACTGTATCCCCCTTCAAAGAGAAGCAATTGTTATAGTTACCAGACCATTGGTTTTTATCATAAAATTTAAATGGGTGAAAATTTTCAGGATTCATGCAGGGCCAATTTTCAAAAATGTTGGTACTGAAGGAAAAGTCTTGTCATAAGAAAAACACAGGTGTTATTTGAAAACCCTACAAAGTTAAAGTTTTTTAAAAGTATTGTAGGTCAAACTTCAAGGTCAAGATCAAAAGGTAAGTTAAGGACACTGGTACTCAAAGAATGGTTATCTATGCATATGGTCACAAAGACTGTTAAATATAAAAGCCCAAGCACCCATTTTTTGGTTTATGAACAAGTTTAAAGTTGGTAAAATTTAGCAAAGGTGTGGGTCAAACTCCAAGGTCAAAATGTCAATATGTTGGTAACTAAAGAAAGGTATTAAATACATCTGTGATTGTGTGAAATATAAAGACATTAGCACCCACCATTCAAACATTCTCGACAAAGTGGAAGTGTTTTTTAAAAGGGAAAGATATGCATTTATAATATTTAAACAACCAAAACTCAATTATCCCTGACTAATCAGGAATCTGTAACATGACTAATCTAAATCAAATCTCATACATATTCATGTAAAGATTGGCTGAAGAGGAATTCCAAAGAGACTTTAAACATTTAAACAAATAAAACCAACAATTTCACACTTTTAATTTTAATGGATCATGTTATTTCAATGTTAACTATTCTGTTTCAATCACAGAGAGAGGATAATGAACTCAAGACATAACTGCAGGCAAAAATTGTGTTCCTGTTTGTAAGTGTTGCTGAATAATATTGGGGTATATTTACTGATACTGAGAATGTAATTTTTTTACATTACAAATCATATGAATAAATTTATATAATGCTATGCATTGACAATGCCAAAACCAATAGAGTTTTAGACAAGTCTTAAATAAGAACTCTGTAACCTGATAGTTTCAACTTTGAGTTGGGATGTTGTCAGATGGAATACAATTTTCCAAAACTCAGGGAAGTATCTTTCTACTCTTGTTTGTTGTTAATTCTCATCGCCTCTGTTTTCTTAGTGTTTATTTTAAGGTCAGTCTTTTGGGAATCTGATGTCAATCTTGATAGTTTTTCTCGAGCATCTTGTAGCTTGTGCGAGAGCAGGTCAATGTCATCTGCAAAATCCAGGTCCTCAAGCTGTTTTGTGAAGGTCCACTGGATTCCATTGTTATTGCCCTTTGTTGTTTCCTGCATGATCCAGTCAATGACTATCAGAAATATGCTAGGGGTGAGAGAATGCAGCCCTGCCTTACTCCTGTTTCCATATTGAAAGGATCTGTGAGCTTCCCATCATGGATGATATGACATGTGGCATACAGATTCCTGACGACCCTTATGAACTTTGATAGAATTCCATAAATCTCCATTAATCTCCAGATGGTTGACCTATCCACACTGTCAAAGGCCTCCTCAAAGTCCACGAAGACTGAGTAAAGAGGGGACTGCCATTTAATGGACTGTTCAATGATAATGCGTAGTGTGGTAATATGATCTGTCCTGGAGGAACCCTGTTTGCTCTGATTTTAGCTTCTTGTCCAGTGCTCCTTTCATTCTCCATTATTCTTGTTAGGATCTTACTGGCAATGGACAAAAGCATGATGCCTCTATAATTTCCACACTACGACGGGTCCCCTTTCTTAGGTAGTTTAACCAGGTTTGTCCTGATTTCCACGCATCTGGTACTTTTTCTTTTTCCCAAATTATTTGCAGAAGTGGTTGTTATATCTAAGCTTACTTTGTTGGAGTAGCTTTGAATGCCTCAGGAGGGATACCATCTGGACCAGCTGCCTTTCCATTTTTCAGTGTCTTTATAGCTTTAGTGATTTCTATTCTAGATGGTGGTCCTGCATTGATGTTAAGTTCTTTCATTGGTGGTATATTTGCGAGGCTGGGTGGTGGTGGTGGTGGTGGTCGATTTAAAACTTCTTTAAAACATGCCATGTTTTCCCCTGATGAGTTCTTTGTTTGTGTCGCTATCTCCCACCTTTGAATTCAGATCTCCAATCACTATTTTCATATCTCTTCAAGGTGCACGATCTATCGATGACCGTAGTGCAGCATAAAATTCTTCTTTCTCCTGCTCCTGTACCTCATGTCCTGAGAAAATTATGGTCTCTCCTGATAATAGACAGACTTTCCTCTTCCATTCTACCTTACTTCACATAATCAAAGTACCTTGATGTTATATCTTTTCATTCCCTTAGCTACTTGAGCAGATTTTCCTACCTCATATAGGGTTCTGATGTTCAAGGTCCCTATCGACAGAAGATTTGTCGGTGAACTGGCTTCCTGATGGCTTTCGCCTGAACACATCATGAGCTCTTCTTGATAGCCATCTTCCAGATCTAGGTCTGCAACGTGTTGTGATGTTGTTACGGTTTCTGTAGCGTAGGCTTTTTTATGGGATGGAGTTGCTAGCCCCATGCCCAACCCCCTGAACCCGGAGGACCGGTGGTTTTCTGTTGAGCATTTCCAGGGTCACCAAACGAGGAGATGTGATATGTGACTTGCTGGCAGAACCTATTTGAGACGGTGGGCATTAACTCAAGGGTTTTGTGATGACACCTAGTGACATTTTGTGTCATCCCTTGAGACCCATACCAGCATTTGACCGTAGAGCGTAACTATATACCCCCTCTAATTCCATTGAAGTCGAGGTGTGTTAAAAAAAAATCATGCTATCTTTTGCAACCTGGATGTTAGTTATTTGTGTACTAGATGATAAAACGAAATATAAACAGTTCAATTTCCCTTATTGCCGCTAATTAACGTGCAGTTACTGATCAAATTTCTGTTGCCAAAAGAAATAAATATTTCACAATTCGATTTTATTTGACACTGGAGTGCCAGGTGCAGGTGAACATATCCTTTTATTTAATTGTATCAATTTTGAAGTTTCTGCTCTAAATTTTTGGTTCAATGTAGAGAAAAATAAATGTTATGTATACCTGGAGAGTCTCTTACAGATGAACATAACACATCACTAGCTAATCAGAGAGCTAGTAATTATTATCATTTAATTATCCATGCTCTAAAATCTTATAAGAATTATCAACAAATTGTTAGAGTGAAACAGTATGACAATAGATAAATAAACCAAAAAACAAAATTTAATTCATGGTGAGTTAATTACCTTTGAAAACATATTTTAAAACTGGTATTATGTTCACGTTTTTATTAAAATCTTGATTTCTCAACTATGTGTACAGTGTGTGTATGTCATTAGTTATTGCCCTTGTCTAGGATCTTTAACAAGATTTATACATGTATTTATCTGTCTGTTTACTTGACGACAATAGCTCGAAAATTCTATTCTATTAAATACTATTCGTAAATAGCGAGAACCAATCTTTAAAAATATGTCCAGGGATTGTCAGAGCCAACACATAAGCACGACTTTTCTCTGTATTTATTTACATATTATAAGGAACCATCGTATGATACTAAGAAAGTAACGGAGTTTTTGTTAATTTGGTTTATTTAATTAGAAAAAGGAAAGATTGCGACATTTTATATCGGGTATTATTACCAGACGTGTTGATTTTTAACACCTTGTTATTTCTCTATCGCCCTAAATATGTTGATACGAAACATAAACTACCATTACCTATTGAACAATAATTTAAGATATAAATATTTTGAAATCCATTTATGAAGGGAAAAATCTCTCTTTAACTATTTAATCCCACTTGTGACCAGTCCTCTCACACATTGCTATTCACTATGGCGGGATTATCTCGGGTGAAATATTGATCCAAGTTCTCTGTCAAGGTTACCCTTAATCCGCGGAATGTGGATCAAACACAGGGTTAGAAAGTTGTTCCTTAGGTTTTAAAACCAAATCGATTTTTTTTTCGGAAGTTGATTACAATCTATAGAGAAAAAGACATGATAGGCCCAAATAATAATCAAAATTCGTCATTTTAGGGTGTTATTTCTGAGGGGGCTGATAAAAATGTGTGAGTGGTAGCATTCATATACAACTTAATTTTTATTTCATATGTATGAACGAGGGAAAGGTAAAATAAAAATATACTGAGGTGAAATATGACTATATTTTCTGTAAATTAAGAGCGACGACACACTAGTTCATTTATCCTTCCTTCCGTTCGTCTTTCTGTTTATCGTATTCCATATCTTGAAATAATTAGACGCATTGTGAGTATACATAATTTTCTGCTCACATTCCCCCCTATTTTCGAATTATGCAGTGCTAATTTTATTTTGAGCTGCAAGCGATCTACAAAAGTTTTTGATGCTAAAAATACGTAAAACATAAGATTTAACGTGGGTATTCCATTCCGTCGTTGGTTTATTGATTAGCGTCCTATAACTTTTATAATTTTTTTTTAGAAATGACATAAAATATAAATACATATAACACACCAAATTCATAAACATTGTGAACTAAACCTTTCAATCATCAACTTCCCTTACGAATGTAACAATATACATGTATCCTTATCACCATCATACGGTGTTTAATTTTTCCAAGATGATTCGATACGCAAGAGCATGCTCTACTAACGAACAGTTTCTAATACGAGGTAAGTTTTTACAAACAAGTTGATGAAACAAGAATATCAACAGTATCTTAAAAAATCATCATCTTGCAAGATCTAGACTATGATCGATACAGTAACGTTGTCAACAAATACAATTTATTATTACATATTTCAGACTTAATGTTAGGTCATTATTTACATACTGAATTTTCCATTGATTTTGCCCGTTATTTCCCGATCATGACAAGAAGCACACGGTTGGGGTGACCGGTCGGCAGGGAATGCTCACTCCTCCATGGCACCTGTTCCCACCTCTGATGTTTTCAGCGACGCATATTTACTCTGCTACCAATTTATATTGTTTGATAGGACTTAGAACTCGAGTACTGTTCGTTATCTCCGTATATCTTAATCTTAATGACTAATAGGGCCTATAGATATCATATACACGTACACTGTACATAATTTGCTATGTATCAATTTTACCTTGATATTAACTCGAATTCTCTCCTAAACGTACAAATATACAATAAAAAACTATGATCAGCATTCGCATAAACTAATAAATTATGTATAACTGATGAAAATTATTGTTGACGAATCGCAAAGTATAGTTTACAGTGTGTAAACTGTAGTTAACAATTATAACAAAATCTAGATTATCAATTGTTAAGCCATTCTTATTTAATTTTAGTGACTTTGGTGTGCCATAGAGATGCTTTTATTATAGTAACACTATAGTTATTAAATGTCTACCGGTTAAAACACTCACATGATGTGTTAACAATAGATTATAGAAAGATGTTAACATAAACATATATTGTACAAGCAAGATTTTCTATTCCATTCATTTATTTTTTCTGTTGTATATATATATATATATTTAGTTTTATGAATATCCCTCATTAAACTAGAGGTACTGTGAGCAATGAGCTCACTAAATAATACCCCCCGCCTCCCATATGAATATAATGGCAGTATTCATGTTTTGCTCTGGAAAATCCAAAATATATGTCAAACCAAAAAGTAAAATAGGAGGTGCACAATGGCAATATGTAATAAAGATTCTGTGAAAGTTTCATTAAATTTCCTTCAGTGGTATGAGAGGAGTTGCGGATAAGAGATGGGTACCCCTGAGCGTAACAGACGGACGGACGGACGGAAATACCGATTACTTGTATATACCCCCACTTTTCAAGCGGGGGGTATAAAAATAAATTAAATGGATTTTGTCTGATGAATTACGTTTACTACGCTAAAGAACATCCGAGGCCTCAAAAGAACATCCGCATTGCTACCTCAAACCGCGAATACTCAAATCAAATGTAAAGTCCGTCTTGTTGTATGGAGCAGAGACATGGAGATTGGCCAAAACAAACCTTCAAAACAATTCTCCAAAAGATCCAAGTATCCTATAACGGTCGTCTCAGGCGCATCTTCAATATCCGATGACCTGAAAGGATCACAAGTTAAGAACCATCACTCTAAAAAAAGTTTTACTTGTTGCTTTTAAAATAAGATATTAGATTAAGAAAAACTAGTAATTATTAGTAATCCATTTAGTCAGAATAGCAAGTAAATGGCTATCATGGTTAGTAATTGTAATCATAATTAGTAATAAGGATGAATTCATTTACTTATAAAATGATTTACTAAGTATCAATAGAATTACTTAAATTATAGGAATTGTATTACTTAAAGTTAGTAAATGAACTACTCATTTTTGTTAAATTATTATTACTTAATTTAGAAATAATATGCTTTCTATTTACTAAATTTTATGAATTATTACTAAGTAAATGTAATTCTGAAATTAATTAAGATCTAGAATATTATTACTCAAAAGAATACTAAGTAAATGAAATACTTATCATATTTACTAAAATCGATATTATTTACTGGAAACAGTGCAAGGTACCGACCCTCTGACATGTGAGTACTACTCACAGATTTCTTTATCAGAGTTCCCTAATTGGGCCCTCTGAATAGTCTACTTCTGATGGAAACAATTATACTTTCTATTTCGTTTGCCAATTTCTTTGTAATTGTTTTATTATATATATCAATAAAACATTTGATTCCAACTTCGAAAGCCTTAAAAATTGAATAAGTTGTATCTTTTTAAGGACCATTTTAAAAATGGTTAAACATTTCAAGTACTTAATATCGCATTTTTATTAGTGTGACTTTTTTTCACATGAAGGAATATTTAGAAGAAAGATAACTCCTCCTCACAGACAATTAGTGATTAGACTACCATATTTAAGTAATTACTGATCTGAATTCTCCTTGATTTAGTAAATAAATTTTTGTTTTAAGTAAATCAATTAAATACAATTCAAACAAGATGTGTTTGTGAAACACCTATGCCCCGGCCTGTATGGCAACATATCAAAGGTTAAACTTTTCTTATATGCAAATTTAAATTATTGGGATTTCTTGATATCTCCAAGGTCAAAAGGTCAAGGTTATTGGTATCTAATGAAAGGTCTTGCCAAAAAAATACATATGTGATATATGGAAACACTTGCCTCAACCCTTCAAAAGTTATGGTCAAGATTACCAATTTTGAAATGTAAGTCAAACGCCAAGGTCAAGGACAAAGGGACAGATTTGGTGGTACCCAAAGAAAGGTCTTGTCACAAGGATGAACTATGTAAAGTATGAATGCACTAACCTTAATCCTTTTAAAGTTACAGTCAAGGTTTGCATTTTAAAAGTGGGTCAAACTCCCAGGTCAAGGTCAAAGGGTCAAAGTTCTTGGTATTCTATGAATGGTCTTCTCAAAATGATTACATATATGTAAGTATGAAAGCACTATTTCTTACCGTTCAAACGTTATGGCCAAGGTTAAAGTTTTTTCACAAGGATGGAAATCTCCAAGGTCAAGGTCAAAATTTCATAGTTATTGGTATTCAATGAAAGTTCTTTCAACAAAAAATATATATGTGACGTATACATGTCCTGGTATTTACCGTTCAAAAGATTTGGATAAAGAATAAGTTTGGATTTTTTGTGTATAATTGAGTCAAACTTCAAGGTCAAGGTCAAATTTGGTGATACTCAAAGAAAGGTCTTGTCACAAGTAATACACGTGTGAAATATGAAAGTCATAGCTCCGCTAAATCAAAAGTTATGGGCAAGGTTAAAGTTTCTGCGGATAAACAGACAAACAGAGAGACAGCTAGACAGACAGACGGACACGACAAAAACTATATACGCCCGAAACTTCGTTTACGGGGGCATTAAAATATTAATTATATATAGTAAATAGTGGTAAACTGTAAGTAAAGACCAAGTAATGTTATTACTTATATACACAATTTTAAGTAAATATAAATTACTAAGTAAAACTGTTTAGTGTGTAAGTAAAACAATTCTTTAAAATACAAAAATCAAGTAAAACATTTGAATCTAGTAATTGACATATATTTCAATAATTGATTTTAAATTTTAAGTAAATGGTTAGTAATTATCTATTACTTATCTTTGTTATTTCAAGTAAAAAATGACTACTAAGTAAAACTTTTTTAAGAGTGATGGAAGAGAGCAGGGCAGGAACTGTGAGACATGTAAATCAGACAGAGTGAGTGGGGCTGGATTGGACTCACTCTAAGGGGGTCACCATCCAGCATCACACACCAGACCCTGATCTGGAACCAGAAGGACTGAAGAAAGAGAGGACGCCCAAAAAACAGATGAAGGCAGGTTAAAGGTGCAAGACATGGCCAGGTTCGACGCAGCCAAAGCAGCCAAGAATCCATAATCGTCGGAGGACTGTCGGAACGACAGGCCTAAGTAAAGAAGTAAATTACCTTTCGAATTTTTGTCCCCAGATAAATGAGTTGCCCTTTGGTGGTTATATGCATAGATTCCATGACCTTGTATGGATTCTATTTCACACTATGAACAAAGAAGATGCGCGAACAAGGCGAGCGAAATGCCTTAAGGTACTGGCCATCTTTTTCCAATGCCAACTTTCTTTCACTTCCAATTTTTCTCCATACAACACTACATTTTCTTCATATCACTTTACTGTGGTAAGAAGTGGGGGGACCAACCAACCTTTCAATGAACATTTTCAATAGTAAAGGTAATGTTGGGGGGAAAAATTGGGGGGGGGGGGGTCCCCCCCCGGCCCCTCCTGTTGCTACGTGCCTGTCTATAAAAATAAATCTTTCTAAAACAAATTTAATTATACTTAAAGTATTCAACTATTCAAAAATGCATTTTTCTCGTGCATTAAGTTCTTGACTATATGTTTTAATTAAAATAAAAACATTTTAATGTTTGATATGTCTTAATATGTCAAAATTTGCCGTTGTTGGAATCTCAATTTGAGTTCAAAATTCTTAAATGTACGTTAAAAACAACAAAAAGAACAACAACTTAATATATACAAAGTGAATATAATAAGCTTTGTAGCATGGGCGATTTTTTTTCTGAAGAATTCATTTTATTTCAGTATATTTTTGTTAAATTTATTTTTGTAGTAGCATAAGGGAAAAATTAAATTAACTACTGATTGAAACTGAAAATAAAATATATTTTCGGCAAAACCATCTCTCTCCATGTTTAAAAAATTACAAATATTTTAGATATGTTAAAATATTTGAAATATTAAAATAAATTACAGTGCATTAAATGAAAGTTTCTTTAGATTTGAAGTTTAGTATTCTTCGAACCCACTGACTATTAGGAGAAAAAAGTAATAGGCTGTAATTTATCATAAAAAATAAAAATGATGAAAAGTTAATATGATTATGACTAAAAAATTGTCTTTGATCAAACGATTTCGTTATATTTGCAAAAGAATCAGTGAAAAAAGTTGATCAATCCATTTAGCATGCGAAGCGATTATATATTTTATTTAATTCATAGTTATGCAATGAAATATTTATATTATAAGATGTTTTTATTTAAAAATCTAGGCTCTAAATAATTAGAAAAGATAACACTGCGACTGCCTAACAGAATAAGGGAGGGGAAATGGATAGGACTTCAAACACGGTCTACGTACATGATTGCACAACATTTTGTGAAACCTCTACGAAATTTTATGAATGATGCAGATTAGGACTGTCAGGGAATATGTCAGTATACAATTCCTTCTAGAATAGAACATAATTTCATGAGTTTGAATTAATTTTGATTTATGATAGATTTATTAAACAGGGGAAATGACTTCCTCACTAAATGACCTTGACAGCATGATACGAAACCGTGGATTAACTGTACGTGGTAGCTTTAGAACAATAATCGACCAATCATTTTACGGGCTTGTTTACTTCTAGAGAAATGTTATAGCATGTAATAGACTGTGTATTACCTATGGTTTTTAATTGATTTTAAGGTTATTGTGGACTTTTGGTGCACCAGAAAATGATAATATGGAACTTAAACTTATACAGATGTGATTGTCATGGGTGAATTAAAGAAACAACGTAATCGATATGGCTTTTTCATTGGATTTGCTACTCATTCGACAGCCTAAACAATACGGCGAGAGTTCAAGGCTAAGTTCTTCTAAATGTGAACAAACAACGGTGGATTTACGATAAATTCTTGTGATCAATTTTAGTACATGTGATTTGTTGTGATTAAAAATGTGATTTTGTATATTTTTTAAGAACGGAAATAACCCTTCCTTCTTCAAACAAATTAACGTAAAGCTTATATAGTCGATGTTTGTTTATGACCAGCCTGGGGATTTTTATAGTTTGCTACGCACCGCGACAAGGGTCTCGTTTTGATAACTTTCCCAGACCCTTTGTTGTTTTGCCCACACGTGTTTCTTCGCATACTTGAAATAATTGATATATTAACAATTTATATAATATACACACAGTTCTTTAATTAATAAACAGCAGATATCTGGAAAACCTGCATATATTTATATTTCTTCTATCTCTCTTCTCAGCACACATGACACTATTTTGATATGAGCTAGAATTTAATATGGTAAAACTACTTCAGCAAACAGCATGTTTCTTGTTGTTGGTCATCCTGTGTCTGTGCATGGTGGGGGCGAGATATGCTATGGACAAGAAAACCACCAAGTACCCCAATCCAAATGGAAAAGGTGAGTTCCTAGACCTTCATGTTAATGTGTATTGAATGCAGAGGTGGAATGTATTAGATAAATCAAATTTTATCATATTGTGTAAGGCCTAAAAACCACAATTATGATTATTTCACTCCCACTTGCACAACCAATGTAAGTATTCATGGGACTAAAGAGAACCGTGGCGTTTGATTGGAGTGCTTCCATTCCCCCAGCATTCTGACAAATGAGTGGATTGAGGACATATTTCTTTAAAAATTGACAGGTGTTTTGACTGTAGGTTGGTAAAATAGATCTTGACTGACAGTTATGATTTTTTGGAATCGTATCTACATCTGCATTACCAATTGCTTGTTATATTTGTTTTAGATTTGACCACCTCTGCATTCATTTTAATATTATCCATTGGACAGGTTCATTTGAATATTTGCTATAAAGGTATTTTTTGATCATGATAACAGGGATGTCCCTAAGAGTTTAAATAGCAGGGACATTTTTTAAAAGTAGAAGGGGTTTGGGGTTTCTCACCTCAACAGAGGGTTGAGGGGAATTCCAGAATAACCGGGGGTTTATGTCATAATAGACTGGGAAATTCCCATCCCACTGATCTTGGGGACATCCCTGAATTCATGTAGTAAGTTGAGAAATAATTGTAGTTAGTCTTTGATCAGAAAGCATTGATTTTCCTAATTGAAGTACAATGCACATTTTTTTTTTAATCTGACATGCTCCTGTATGTTATTTCAGGAAATATCGACATTTCTTTGTATCATTGTTAATTAAAACATCATTTGAAAATGTTATACTGTATACAGGGTTATTTTCACCCCATTTTATTTTTGCCCTTTCACAAAAGTTTGCAGACAAGTTTTAAATTCGTCAATTAAGTCATAGTTTTATTAAAGCCCCATTTTAAATTCACCCAAATGAGGGTAGGGAGAAAGGGGCGAAAATAAAACAGGGGCAAAAATTTGCCTGTATTCAGTATTCTTTAGTACGTAATGTCATGCTCATCATCCATTTTTAATTATATGAAGAGTTCGCCAATATCTCATTATCATATCAAATATAAATGAATTTCTGATATTTTACAATTTATAGATATATACTTTACTTGTAAATGTAGAAAATTTAATGTGTACAATATTTGGCGGAAATCAGTTTTTGAAGAAGAAAGTGTAGAATTGATTTAGGCTAGCACATTTCTAAGTTTTCTTATTTAAGTTTCTTTTTGCCAAAAGTGCTAAAGAGAATACACAGCCAAACATAATAAATTTACAGTTTACTCTAATTAAAAGTGCAAGAATGGTCATTGGACTTATATTGGTTTTGTCTGATTTAATAAGATAGTGTTAGCACTTTGTCTATCAGGACATTATTGTGTAATAAGATTTCACCTAACAAATTGACACTTGTGAATTGAATCATGCATGAACCAGTGAAAGGGAATGACATTTTGTTGGTCTATGAATCATTTCCTTTGTTTGTGTGTGTGGCTCCCCAACCCTGTTGTCAGATACACTAGAAATACACTGCAGTGCTCTGTAGAGCCTCATTGTGAAACTGACGAGTCCAGCTGCAGACAAAGGGTCGGAGGTCATTGTATTCTTGGTCAATTTCAGTTTGTCTATATATGTACATGTACACAAGAGAAATAAAATATAATGATTTAAAAAGTAAATACATAGCAATACAATGCAATTTTATACCATGTTAATGTATAGTATGAAGTGTACGATTGTTAGTCATGAATAGATGTATTTTAGGGTAATTTTAGAACACATGACTATGTACTAGAAGTTTCATAATAACCCTCAGGTACATCATTTATAATTTTTAAGGGAAGGGTGAAATTAAAGATATATAGGTATATACATATCCCAATAAAACATGATTTACTAGAAACCATTCTGTAGTTTACAAATGGTTCTAGTTGATATCATTAGACTATTTTAATTTAGTGCTATGTTTTCATCAACAGATTCTAGACTACAGCATACACTTTACATGATAAATCATGGATCTAAAAATATTTACTCAGAGACAGAAAAAAAACATTAAAATAGTAAGACATCAGATGAATTTCTCCCTGGATTTCTCTGAATTGACATTGCAGAGCAAGGTGTAAGGCTGTTTTCATGCATATTCTTCACATAGAAGTTGATTTGTGTTTTGCTTGGGTGAACACTGTTGTTTGGTCATTGACCGAAGACAAGAAATATTTATATAATAGAGACCTATAAGCTGAAGCCTTATGTGTCCTGTGTCCACTTTACAGGTCATCA
>PRKT01000019.1:357218-436997 GCA_003671525.1 Saccostrea glomerata | reverse complement strand
TTTAAAGGTGATATAAATAGGTTGTTTTGAATTATTCCAAGGAATGATATTTCAGGAATTGTATGGTCCAATGAATTTGAACTAATCAGTAAATTATAAATATGTGGATCTTTCAGGTATGATCTCATATTAAGAGATGTTTTCTCCCTTGTCATATAAAACAAATGTGGTCAGAAATTGCCAGAGGCTATTGTGTCTTTATGAGCTTGTTTCGTGTAAACAATGTCCATGGCTCTGCAGAAAGAAAATATGCAGAATGAATACACATAAAGTCTTAAAACGTGAAGTATTTACAAACTTGCTCATTGCAAAAAGAAGGGGGGAGTGGAGTGGGGCATGAAGTAGTGTCATCTGTGTTTTTTCCGAAAACATTCTGAAGAAGAAGAAACATGTCCATATATTATATAAAGTAATGCCTGATATTTCCTTGTTTATGCCTTTTAATTGGTATGTGGAGAGTAATATGACAGTAGTAGTGTGCCCAGCCAGGGCTGAGGTGTCAACAAGCCATAACTATACTGGATTACTCCGGCAGACAGTAAATGTGTGAAATTAATCAACCACTGTACAAAGCCTCAAGGTCGACACCTCCAGCTGCTCCGTGGAAACAGACAAACGCCCCTCCCACCCCATCACATTCTTTAATATAGTAATTTTTCATGAATATGAAGGTTGGAAAATAAAATAATATGGTTGTTTTGCATACTTTGTGTTAGGTTGGGTTATCAGAGAAATGTGCCATATATCTGTCGGTATTAATGTTATTTTTACAAAAATCAAAGAAGGTAACATTCTCTTTCAGAATACAAGCTTATATGTCAATACACATGTGTTAATTAACAATTTTGATTAACAATTAGGTTATTTATTATATGTTGCCAATTTTTTTTCCTGTTCTGTAATTTTGGGGGTAATAATTTTCTTTCTGGTAATACCATGCACTTTGCTTCAGTAAAGGTTTATATTTTAAACTTCTCACCATTTTATGTGTACTTGATCAGGAAGAAACACCTATATATGTTTAATCCATTCGTATAAAAACTGAATGAATTTATATGAAATTTGAGTTTGGACTGGTTATTTCCTAAACAAGGAATTATAACAATTTGAGATACATGTATTCATAAGCCTGGTGTAACAGATTCAAGAAAATCCAGTAAACAGGGTAAAACCTAACCGTATTGATTCATCATATTAACAATTCTATGCAGTTGATACTGGTTAAATAAGGGATAGATTAATGGTTAAGCTCTCTGTAATGGATTCATTCTCAGATCTTAAAAAAATGGTTTGAAAATTCCTGATGATTGTAAAACTGACTTTTAGGTGAAGATACTTCAAATATAATACTTTCATGTTAAATACTTGAATCTGATTCGTCGAGAAACATTTGATAAAAAACACTATTACCGCTGAATAATGATGCCATGCCCTCCTGCATAGCAACAGTCAACATTGCTTGACAACGGGTGATATTCCAAAAAATAGCGACTGCACAGAATTTATGCACGCATGGTTCACTGTTATATGTATTTGTATAAAACATTCAGTATAATATAATAAATATTGCATGTAGTTGAGTGTAACTTTGAAAATTTTCACTCGAAAACCATTGTTAACCTGGGCTGTGCCTCTGTTGACAATGGTTTTCTGGGTGAAATGCAATATTTCTATATTATATACTGTCTGTAAAACTGATTAAAATAAATGAAAGATAAAATAAAAATACTGGTTTGTAATAGCATTTTGTTAATCTGTAAGTATGACTTTGATAGAATATTTGATACAGTGTCAATATGTCGTCAAGGAATTTATGTAAAGTACACTGAAATTGAATTCAAAGAAGTGAGAAGGAAAAAAAAATTGTGAAATCTGAATCTTCTTTGTTCAGTTGTTATTACATTGACCCAGATATTACTGCTCCAGGTTCTAAATTGTGCAGCTATTCACGGGAATCAATGAAAAACATGCAATACTGGGAACAAAGGTATTGATTGATCTAAACACATCAAGAAATATACCCATCAGTATCAATTTCATGTTCAACCTATTTTTGACACTAGAACATTATAATTGGAATGTCCTGAAAAACTTATATTGCAAAGCATTTAACCCAGTTTCCTAACCCTGTTTTATATATACATGTATTAATACCAGAATAAAACGGTATAGCAATTATATTGATACACCGTCATTCAACTAAATTTTTGGGTACCTAAGTCCTTAATTGGGAAGTTGAACTGGGCGTGTAGTAGGTGTACCAAAGGATAGTTTATAAATCTCACAAATACACCCACCCCCCCCCCCCCAATAGGAGCTATGTACAGTGTCTTGGTCTTTATTTAACTCTTAGTGCTATGTAGAATTTACAATGAGACATGAGCAATCCTGCTATGGTTCTAAACCTTTAAGGTAATGTAGTGGTCCAGATAGTTCTAATTTGATCCCCTTCCTGTCAAGGTTTTGTTCTTTCTTGTCCTTTTAAGGCATTGTATTCAGAAGAATTTCATTTCCTATCCAGTGCAGACAATATTCTGGTTCTGTCTAATTCCATCAACTTGTGGGAAGCTGAATTTCTTTCATATTTCATTGGGTTGACATCTAAGTCCCTCAACTTGTGAGTGGCTAGATTTCTTTGTCTAATGAGATTGTGAAGGATCACACAAGATATATGTTGATTTCTCGGCATGTACGAAGCATCTGTGGCCTCTAGTTCATGGTCTTGAAGGCCACCCAATGGTATAAGTCTTATTTAGAGCTGATGTGTTTGAACTAGGCCACAAGGATGTCAAGTCACCTTCTGATGCCATGGTATATAATATACTGCTGAATGTGTGCAGTTTTAATGGTGTGTAGCAAAAAAAATTTGTTGTTTTCACCTGCAATGATGTATATATGCAAGTACATTTGAAGTCAACTTGCAAATACAGAACTTTGTTGTTGTTTGCACATGCAGTGATGCATAATTTTTGAAGGAAATATGAGATTTCCACTTGTAATGTGCACAAAGGAAACTTAATTTGTTGAACAATGAAACATAAAAATGAAAAAGAAATGGTGTCAGAATATTTCTTACCTTATTTTTATTAACAGTTACTACTAAGTATGTTAATTGAACTCATTTTAAGTCAATTGATTTTAAGGAATTTTTTTTAAGAAATGGGGGGGGGGGGTGTCACTGAAAGCAATTAGTTCTTTTAGTAAAGGATATACCTTTGTGCAGTAAAATTAAATCAGTTTCTCTTGATCGATAAAACAAACCTCAGAAATTAGGCTTCCAGGCTACCATGCAGCAAGATCCCTATCAAGTTATCTAATGGTGTCATCTATTCATATTTTTATTCAAATGGAGTGTCATAAAAATCAAAGTGTGAATCCACATTTATAAAAAAAAATTTTTTATTCACAAGCATCCATTTCAATCTGTTTCAGGTTGTGACAGAAGTGATTGTTTGAGTGGAATCTGTGACAAGGGAATCTGCTGTCACCCTAACTGTCTGGGAGGCTGTACTGGACCAACAGACCAGGACTGCAAAGTCTGCAAAAATGTCGTCAGCATGATCAACGGCAGGACCATCTGCCAAAAGCAATGTTTACCCGGAACCTATACAGTGAGTAGAATGATCAAAAGAGGTGGGGGTGGGGGGAGGATGCATGAGTTTGTTAAAATTACGACCCCCACGGCAACCCCCCGAGATTTACATAGATATATACAGGGGAAAAAAAGATTTTATTGGTGAAAAACAAGAATGGCCATTAGTTATACAGGTGAGCACTGTGGCCCACAAGGCTGGTATTTGTATGCATTTCAAACAGATAGAAATGTTATTTAACTTTCTTTTGTTTTGCTTATGTGGTTTATTATTTTTTCTGCAACATTAATTCCCAAAATAACAACCAGAGAAAGCACATTTTACTTTACATATAACTTGTCAACATATTTCTATACAATAGGAGAAAATGGGATTGGACAAAGCAAGGGACTCTTTAATAATTATTTTATGTATAAAACTTCTTACAAATACACATTGTTTTCTTCAGTACTTCATTATTATCATTAATCAGTCGCCTGGCTTTGTCCTGAATATTGAGCACACAAAGGGTACAGCTGCAGAGCTGTGAATTTTGTGTGCTTGCCAGCAATAAGGTCTCAGTGCAAAAAGTTCAAGATCTTCCTTATCTATAAATATCTCAATGCCCACTTGTACAATAGTGAGTATAAATACACCACTGTCTTTAATTCTTGACCTCTATTGACCTATGAATTTACAATATTGAGATATATACAAATCTGGCTACTTTCATCCCCGAAAAATTGAACTGATCTTTATTTGTATACAGTAAAACACCCTTACATCACACACCTCTATAATGAATTGACACTTACAATGAAATGATTTTCATTCCCTGTTACAAAAAAAAATATAGGGAATTTAAATGCTATAACAAATTCTTTATTCATAAAATCAAATCCCCTAAAACCAATATAATTTCCTTAAACCAAAAAAATCTGCTTCCTCAAGAAAAATTTGATTTTTACAGAACATTTAATTATGTTTTTGTGCATCACTGAAGACATTTTTTAATATTTGAATGATTCATGGCTATAGATTTGTTTTTGACTAATTCCCATCAGATTTATATGTTACCAGTATGTTTTTCTGCCTATTTTCGGAAAATCCTTGTACATAATTCTTTATACCAGAGAACTGATTAAAAAAAATCTTTAGTGTATTATTCTAAATAAGCTGGCGATACTCACTGTATTATCATAGTTTTGTAATGACAAAAATTGCTGTATGTTTTCATGAAATCTAGCTGCTTAAGTTATTTGTGATTATGTAATAGAAGCACATTGAACAAAAAAACAGCTGGTACATTATTATAGAAATAAAAACTTTTGTAATGGATGGCTAATTTCACCTGTAGTTTGTTGGTGCAATCACATGAAAATATGAATTAAAACAGAGCTGTCATGAAGAGATTGATGTATCAAACCAAAACAATAATAGTTCTCTTTAGATTTGCCCGAGAGGGTAAACAAATGCCTAATACATGTACTAGCTATCACGTTATGTATAAAAAAAAATAAGAAACAATGTCTCACAGTTTTGGGTTTTGAAGAACATCACTTTGAATTTTTCTAAAAATACTGGACCCTTTATGATTCACATAGATCATCAATTGTACTGAAACATCAAAGGTTTTGAATTTTTGAGCTTAAAAAAATGATATAATTTTAGTTCAAGTAAGTTTTGACATAAAAAATGTAGTATAATTCAGTGATATGATTTTGACTGCTGATAATGAATGATATGATCAATGTATAGGGATGATCTTTTGTTGTTGCTTTTCATAAAGGAAGGAGAAGATCTTTTTCCTGTGTAGAAGGTTTTTGTTCATTAGAGTTTGTCCCTGCAGGTGACAACAAGTGGTTATATTACTCCGCAGTCATTAAGTTGATGTTTGCAAATGACAGCATAAAATGCCATTCACCCTTTTCTTATGCAACAAAAAGCACTCTCCCACATTTTTTCCAATTCATAGAACCATCTCGATCATGTGATGAATAAGGGTGATAGGTTTTGTTGAAATTAGATACAATTGCTTCGTCAGCTTAAGTTTTTTCGCTTATGGCTATCTGCTCAATATTCCATCCAAATCCTTTTTGATAGTTGATAAATGGGAGAAAAACATATTATTTTTAGCAGTAGGTGTAGCTGTGGTTTAGAGAATTGATTTTTTTATGTGGTGGTGGTGGGGAAAGGCATTTCTGTTTTGAAAGAAAAATGTATTTCTTTTTATGAAAAAAAAAATTATGAAATGAGAATCTTTGATTCTCTCTGAAATAGTGGGCATGCAGGCATCCTCAGATTAAGAAACATTTTTTTAGATGCAAATTTAGTATTTTGAGTTTTTAGTAATCAATAATCATGGTAGTATTTTGAAGATATATATAATTGTTTGTTGTTTTTTTTTTTTGCAATAGCTGCGGAAAAGAAGGTGTTTGTTGGAGCACGAGTGTACGGGTGTGATCAAGTACAAACTGGTCCGAAGCAACCAGACGGAACATCCCGGGGAGTGTGTGGACAAATGTCTGGCAGGATACCTGGAGTCTAAAGACGGCATGACCTGTGTCAAGTGTGTTGACAAATGTCCAAAAAGTATGAATTTTTTGTTAGATTGGAAGATATTAGCTCACCTGAGCAAGAGGTTTAATTGAGTTTTCTGAACAATGATTGTTGGGCATATGTTTGACTGTTTGTATAGCTATGTTTGTATGCATGAAAACTTTCATTATATTCCCTCTTCCTCACGACCATTTTCAGTCAAACTTGGCTCAAACCATCTTTTAATGATGATCATTTATATATATTCAAATGGAGGTTCATACCCTTTTTACAAAGAGGAGGAAATTTTAAAAAGTCAGAAAAATGATAGCAAACCTCATTGTCAGATACAATTTGTTAATTCCAAGGTTTTCCATTTGGAGGGAAAAAGAACAAGATTTATTATAATTCTAATGAACATTTTCATTGAAAGAGAGTGGCACAGATAAATGTTGTGGATCATAGGCCATTAGTAATTATTTATGGAAGGAATTCATAATTCTTTAACTTCTCTTTAAGGGATCTTTTTTATGATTTTAATTAATTTGGAGAATCAAGAGACAACTGTATTATTGTTCCATGTATAAAGGATAACTGATAGGAATGATCATTTCAAATTTTCTCTGTGGAAACTGTATACAGCATACTGATTATTTTTGTCTGACTTGTAGGCTGTAATGGAAAGAAGTTGGAGACTGTTGCACAATCACAGGAATTGTTTGGGTGTACCAAAATTGTCAACCACCTAGAAATCAGGATCAGAAAAGGAAGTAAGTTAATACTGAAAGCAGTAGTTTGATAGTCATTTATGGTTTATTTAGTACTTCAAAACTCGAACTTACCAAAATGGTTGCAACAAATTTACTATGTGATATATTGAACCCAAGTTGAATAGTCACAGTCTTTACATATCATGCTCTACTGGCACTGTTTATCAAATTTAAGATTTTTTTAATAAAATTTTAACAATGACGCCAGCTTTTCTTAGGTCTCTTGAAATTGGCTTTAAGTGAGATTTGCTGAACTGCTGAGTACTGTTGTGGTACACTATTTAATCTGAGGAGTAGCCTCCATTATCACCAGGTCTAGTTAGCAATACTTCAGTTATTACTGCTGAAAGCTTTCATATATTATTCTGCATACATTTTCTAGAAAGTGGTTATTGATTGCATGAATTAAGTATCATTTTTAGCAAAATGTTTGTAAAGTATAAAGTACATATGACATATGTATAAAGAGATAGAGAGATGTACTGTAAACAGGGAAAATTTCTCCCCAGTTTTATTTTCACCCTTTTGGCCTGCTTTTGGTTGGATGAACTCAACACAGTATGTGTTCTTGTATAATAAAAACTGTGTCTGGGCACATTTAAAGTAAGAAAAAATTGCAAGTGTAAAAGTGCAAAATTAACCCTTCATACGGTAGTTGAGAATTCAAAAAACTAAAGATAATAAGGCAATAAATTTCGGTTTAAAAAAAATTTAAAAAAGATTTCAGATTCAGTATAGTGAGAGGAGAAATACCCTAGAATTTTTTTTAATTGGTGTACTTTTAATGAACAAAAACTTTTTCAGGCAATGTTGCCCAGGAGCTGGAAAAGAATCTTGGTCAGATTGAGGAAGTTCAGGGCTATGTGTGGATCCATAACTCCAATAATCTTCTCTCGCTGGGCTTCTTCAAAAATCTTAGGATCATCCGCGGACAATCCTCCAACGCAGCAAACAGGTCAGTCTACATATTAAAAGAAAGCAACCTCAAGTGAATATGATTTTGTTCACCTTTAGAATAAATCATATTAATGAACAGGCAAAAACAGAATGATCATACTTCTAGGAATGACCTAAATATATCTTTGTTGTCCTCTGTGTTTATGAAGACAAAGGAACATTAAATCTCATTGGTCTGTGTGTCAATCTCTGTCACAGAAACTAATCTTCATCATAACTTTGACCACTTTCAAAATTAGTGACAAATTTAAAAATATCTTTTGAAGAATAGAAGATATGGCTTTCATTTTTAGACGGGGTCACGTGACCCCGTCTATTAGTTTACTGTCAGAGCCCTCAAAACGGAAGCCGTGGTGATAACACATGAATTAAATCTACGCTATATGAAAGAGTGCAGAAATTGTTTTGATCAAAATGTAAACATTCTGTATCAAACTGAAGAAAGTGGTATGAACTTTTTTCTAAATCAAATCGGAAGTATTTTAAAAACGTAAACTCAAAATATTAATTGTAAACATACTAATAAACAAAGTACTCTCCTGCGTAGTATTACGACTGCGTATGCATCATCCATTGTTTACTTCCGGAAAAATATTGATTCGTACCTTGTGAAATTCGGACGGTTCAAAAAGGTTTCTAGATTTAGCATTATTGAAATTTCTTCTTCAAATTATATGAAAAAAGCGAATTTATATTATTCCCAGTATCGTTTTTAGTATTTTAATTATAAAAATTATCAAAACTCAAAAATCACATTTGTGAAATCTAACATGAAAATTATTTTGACCCCGTCTTTCAGTACTGTCTCAATACTTTGATTCACTTGTGCTTTACCTGTGACAAGACCTTTTTGAATATCATATAAATTTAGACCCTGTGTCCTTGAGGTTTGATAAACTTTTCCCCCCCAAAAAAAATTTTGATTAATAAACTTTTTTGAAATAATTCATATGCAATAAAACAAAAACCTTGAGTTGACGAATGATTGTTGAATTTTGATGAGAAACGATGCAAATTTAATAGAATTCTTATATTTCAAAGATGTGAAGCTATTGTGTCAGTGGAGAAAAGACAAAATAATTCCATGATACTGCTCTCTGTGTTGTAGTTTTGCCCTTCTTGTCCACGACAACATGAATCTACAGGAACTGTTCCCAGAGAAAGTCATGAACAATCTGCAAATAAAAAATGGAAAAATGATCTTCCATTACAACCGCAAACTCTGCTACAACAAGATCAAGCAATTTGAAGAGAAGGTCAATATGCCGAATAAGTCCCAGAATGATATATCTGATAGCACTAATGGAGATCAAATGCCATGTAAGCTTTCTTAAATATTTATGCTATAGAACATTAAATTTTGTTGATTTTAGGGGAAAAAATTTCATGTTTTGATTGGTATCAAAATCAATGTAAATAAACTTAGTTTCATCAAAGGATTTTATAAAAGCAAATTATAAGTTTCAGATTTACGTGCAGAATGCGAAAAAAGTACATTCTAAATGATAATTTTATACCTGTTTATTTCACATTTTAATCTGCTTATAGATAGAAAAATATGGTTAAAATATTCAGTATATTTTCGTATGAATGAAAGTTTTATTGCCAGTTTGTCAAACGAAGGAATAAATTAAAGAATTCAACAAATAATGAATCGTGTATAAAAAGATTGGAAGTCATCAAGTCCTGTCTATTAATTTTCTTTTTTCGTAACGGTTTCCTCTTCCTTGTCTGGGAAAAACAAAGTTCTGAAAAAGACAACATGCATGTTTAGAGACATGTCTACAGCGGATATGCATTGAAGTTAAAATGACTTTTGTTGACAAGGATTTGTACCTGGTGTGGTGTACTGTTGTATCTATTTTTGACAGTATATTTTTGAGACCAAAGAGTATTTTGTCATCGGAGACCATAAATTTACATATCTGGTCTTCATTGAATGGATCATAATGTGGTCATCAGTTATTAACAATTATGACGAAGTCGTGATTTTTATTTATTTTTCTTAAAAAAATGAATAGTTTGGGAAGACAAAAGGTTTCATTTACAATTAAGAAATTTTAATCCTGGGAAACTTTTCAATTCCGTCCAACCTTTCTTTGATACAGGGTGTTGTTAAATACAGAATTCCTTATACATACATATAACATTGAATTTGTATGTACATGTATTTGCCTCCTCTCTATGTATATACAGGCAGTTTGAGACACCTCAGTCTCAGGGTTTCAGTTGTGACTCCCACCTTTGCTTTTCTGCTATGGAACAACATCAAATTTTCAGACCAACGCAAATTACTAAGCTATATTATCATCTATAAAGAAGCGTAAGTGGAACATGGCCGACACCTCCAATGATATTAGATCCACCCCATTACCTTTTTGTAGACTGTTTTATTACTTCATAGGCTTTTCTGTGATGTATTTTATTAGTGTATGATTGCCCACACCTTTCTCTTCACCTTTGAGATGTAGCTATACACAGTATGTGTCTTGCATGATGACCAAAGCTTACGTATGACCCCGCTATATCTCTATACAGGCACTGTGGAGACCCTGAACCTGACTGTAGTTAAGATAGCCGCACGGATTGCTTTCCTACGCTGGGATAACTTCAAAACTTCTGATGCAAGGCAATTGCTAAGCTATGTTATCAACTGGAAAGAGGCGTAAGTAATTCTAGTTAAAGCTTTGTGGTGCAAGCTTTTGAACAGTTAATTGATGAAGAATAATTGAAATTTGCATGTGTAATTTGCATTCTGCTGTTTACAAGAGTCAGTAAATTTTCATATGAAGTTAAGCACTGGCCCTCCAAATATTTATACAAAATCATTTGCAATGGCTGCGACGTGTGAAATTATCCCATACAAAATGCATGAATCCAAATTTTTAGGGTTTCTTTCTTTTGCATATTATTAGTGTACAATGTGTGTAGAAAAAGATTCACAGTTTGTAAATCCTTACATTGAAAGTATTTTAAAAAAATAATATCATTCAGTTTACCCTATTAAAATGTAGGAAATAGATTTAGAAGATTTAATTATTTTTACCTATACCCCCCCCCCCTTTAAATTGTTGTATATAGACTTTTTTTAACCTGTAAAATCTATTAATCAAGACACTTTGTCTACCCATAAACTCATTTCAAAGAGAAGAAATACAGATTGCTTATAACTCTCAGGAAAACTCATTTAGATCAAAATACTCCATAATTTATTTTTCTTGAAATAGCTATAAAAATGGAAATATTTGGAAACTGGTATGTTTTGATCATGATAGATACATAAATCTTCATAGTGCATTGTAAATATTTTTTAGAGCAAATATGTAATATATTTATTCTTTTGATATTTTTTCCCCTTTGTGGATTTGGTTGATTAATGTTAATGTTTATACACCATGTTATCCTGAAGAGATTACATCATGTCCACACGGCGACTGGTACAGGCCTGGTTTTAGGGTCACCCTGATCCATCTAAACACATTCTCTTATCTTCCTGACATCATTAGCTCATCATTCAGAGACAAACGTCTTTAGGGCTTATGTTTTATAAATATAATAATTAAAATATTTCATTAATATAATAAATAGAATATGTTTTATACTATTGCTGAAAGTAGATTAGAATAATACATCAGATTTCAAGGCTTCAAATTATTTAATACATGTGTATATATTTGATCATTAGGATACTTTTTGCTGTTTCCTATAAAAATAATTGATTTAATGTGTATATTAAATTTATGTATATAAAGTGAAATGCACTTGTCTATAAATAATCACATTTCTATATATATTGGAATTTTTGTAAATGAAGTATGTGATTTATTTCAAGGTAATTTGGCTCTAAGAAACAGGTGGAATATGTTGGTAGAATTGTTATTCTTCCTCTGATTGGCCACAGGGAATAGGAACTTGCTCAATCATTTAGAGTTGTCATACATGTTGGAACTTTACAGATTTAGGCTGATGTCTACCGAGATATATTGAAGACCATATACTGCCTACCAATACCACTAGAAATCTTCCATTTATCCACACTAAAACACAAACAAATTCACCATTAATTTTAGAAGTATTCCTAATTGTCTGTTACACATATGTTGAAGTGATAAAGTATTTTACATACCAACTTAAGTGAGCTTTTTTAAAATTTAGGTAAAATTGATTTGAATCAAAATATGAAGCAAATTCTGGAGCCTAAATAACTAACTTACAAAGTATAGATGTCACATGAATTAATATCACTTGTTGATGGTATCAGAGAGACCTAGATATTTTGAACTTTTTATGCACTTTTTGTGGTATTCTTTAATTATATGTAGATCTGTTACAAGCCCTGAGAAGACCAAGAACATTTATGTGATATGAATCTACCTATTTTTTTTATGATCAGTGTTGTATTCTGATGTTCTCCTCTCTACAGGAAGTTGCTGAGGGGAATGATGGGTAAAAATCAATCTGTTTTCTGTTTTACAGGCCATTCAGAAATCTTTCCATCTATGAAGGAAGAGATGCTTGTGATGATGATGTGTAAGTTTTCCAATTTTTTTTTCAACTTTTCATGAAATTATACAGGGCTGTCCATTTATCTGATTTAAGTAGGTGTGTATATTATAGTATTCAGGGCTGTTAGTGTTTAGTATTCAGGGCTGTAAAATAATCAGATTTCTGTAGGTGTATAAGTTTTAAATTATCTTCAGTACAATTCGATTGAGACAAACAGTGGAATGTGTACTGTACATGTTAACCATCTTATTTTTTCATTTATATTTTTAAAAAATTACATGGAAATGAGTGTCCTGCAAAGTAAAAACTAATGTAACAATGCATAGTAGAACACATCCTGAATGCCTTAATTACATTTCCTATAACCTATTTCAGGTGGAATACAAAGGATATTTTGAACAAGATGGAGAGAGATGAAGACCATGTGACATCCTTGCTGCTGAACTTGAAGCCCTGGACACAATATGCAGTCTACGTACAGACCTACACTACATCATCTGCCAAATTTGGAGCCATCAGCAAGATTGTTTATTTCACTACTCTTCCATATTGTATGTTTATGATTGATACATCCCCTCCTTTCAGATTTACTGGTCTTTGATCAGAAAAGCTTATGTGATAGTAAGGTGTTCTATGTCTGTCCATCTAGCTGTCCATCTATCTAGCTGTCTGTCTGTCTGTGAACAATTTTTCAAAAATCTACTCCTACAGTTGGGTCTGATTTCAATATACTTGTATCTTGGCACATAGATAACTACACTAAGACACAAAATTCTCTCTATTGGATTTGATTACGATGAGTGTTGTTGCTATGGATACAAAAAATAGATAAGTCCAAAATACTTTCAAAATGTTACTCCTCCTACAGTTTTAGTCTGATTTCAATAAAACTTGGCACACAAATAAACTACATGTATTAAGATGCATAATTCTGTAGAACTGGTTTTGAATTTGATATATGATGTTGCCATTGTTACAAAAAATAGATTTTTTTAATTGAAACGCTTTCAGAATGCTACTCTCCATACAGTCATGGTCTGATTTCAAAAGTTTAAAATACACATGCTACTTTTCTCTTCCTTTGTGGACAAACTAGTAGACTTCTTGGTTAAATGAGAATTTTTTTTCAACTAAGTGTAATATTGTTCCATAATCACTGAAAAGTTTTCTCTTAACTTTATAAGCATAACCATTGAATTTTTAAACATATATTTTTAATGTATAAAATCTTTAGTTATTTTTTTTGGAATTAATATCATAAATTTTAGCTGTTATTCTAAGATCACTAGTTGAAATTTATTGTTAGATTAAAAAGAACCTTCTTTACATAAATATTTGAGATGCACAATTTTTGTTAAGTGTACAGTCTTGAAATGGACTTGTCATTACAGATCCTACCATACCAGACAAGTTACGAGTGAAGGCATTAGCACCAGGGACCCTTAAAATCATGTGGAACCCTCCCTCCAACCCGCATGGCAATGTTACTCATTATGAGGTGTATTGGAGAAAACGACCATTGGTGCATGAAAAATTTAATGAAAGAGACTATTGCTCAGAACGTATGTGTTTAATAAGAATTAATGATTGTCACAGGAGTTGTATTAGCTGATTTGATAAGTAAGATGAAAATGTTTATTGTATTAACAGCATTAGATACACTGATAGAACAGTCAGATGATCTGTATGATGAGCAGGATGAACTAGCAGCTGGTCGGGACCCGTCAGGACGAGAATACGGCAACAAGACAGCACAGGGAGAATGCGAGTGTCCAAAATCCAACTTGGAAGAGGAGGTGGAGAGGAAGGAGAGAGAAATGCAGATCGCGTTTGAGAACTTCTTACATAACTATGTCTACCTGAAGAGGTAAATGTCAGCTGCATGCTTCTATAGCCAATGACAACATCTTAACATTGACTAGGGAAAAATGGCAGAAGTTTGCATTGTGTGATGTATACATATATATAGGGTTTTCTTTATTATAGTTTATCCCTTGTGCATTGACTTTACTCTGAGTGAATTTTCAAGATTATATGCTGAATATTTATGTGTTTATTTTTAACCTTTTTGAATCTAATTACAAATATAATGTCAATTTGTTCAGTCAGAGTGCCCCCCAATTTTAAGATTAAATTGTCTGCCATTTCCTTAGAAGTAATCAAGAAAGAGAATGACTTTAATAATCTGGAGAAACACTACTAATGATTGGTGGGGGAAGCATACAGGGCAGGAATTAAAATTGCATGGGGATTCACCAACACGGTTCTTGAAAAACATTCCCCCCAAATTTCTTCCTATGAATTGGAATGTCGCTAGAGAAAAATTGTAAAACAAAAATGTCACCTTTTTTTCTCGTTCCCGATGTTAGTCTTATGAATATTGTAAATAGAGTGTCAGCATGCCCTATCAAAATGCAAGTGGTATGTATTTATCATCTTAAATGTATTTTAAATGTTGTTGATTCTATTTTTTAAATTTTTTCACCTATTGAAATATTTCATTAGAATTGCTGCATTTAAATGTTACCTGGATATTTGTATTTTACATGTGTACAGTGACTCGATCTTCCAGTTCATAATTACTCTAATCGGAGGGGGGAATTCTAGCCGAAGTTAGCATGCAGGGAGGAGCATTATATCGGGCTTTTATTTTATATATTGATTTTCCAGAACTTTTATCAATGTTGTATAAAATCATGGCCATGTTCTCATTAGATGGGAATTCACAACATTGAGCACAAACTCCCGACTGAGCCACATGTAAACGTGTGAGATGAAAATCGTCACTCTATGTTGGAATGTCTTGTCCTTATTCTTTACTTTTCTATGTTATTCATACTGTTAAAAATGCATCCATCATGCTTTTAAAAAGTGCTTTTAATAAGGCAAAACACACAATTAATTGGAAAAATGCTGCACAATTTTATGGGGGGGGACACCTCTCTCATTAGGTTACAACTATGCTGCAAACTTAGGAGAATCTCGACATTAAAAACTAACCAGTTCCAAACAAAAACATCACTTTTTGGGGGGCTTTATGTGTCATATTTTCCTTTAATGCAAAAATTTGGATAGGAAAACCAAATGCTTGTTCTAACACTTAAGAATGTGTGTTTTAAGAGTCTTGATGTGTTAAGAGTGTATATGTATGTGTTTTTTTTTTGTATTCAACACTAACAATGCTGGCCATGCGTGTCTTGTCCATCTTTTCCTAATGTTACAACTTCTTTGTTATCACATTTAGGCACAAACAAGATGGGTAAGTAATGAGGATATGAAGCAGATTGAAAAAAAAATTAAACAAAAAAATGTATGAGTGATGCACCATCTGCATTTAAAACTTAACTCTATTACTTGACCACCAAAAAAAACCAAACCTTCAGGGAAAATTTTTGTGTTCACTCATTGTCATTGTAGACTGCATCTTGTAAATTATGAATTTATGATTTAAATTGCAATGGTGAAATCCTACCATTTCTATTTATATAACCACCATTTACCACTTGTAAAGTACAGTGAGTTATTTTTAGTTTCTACTTTTAGTTTCATTTTCGTGTTTCACTTTGACAAAAAACCTTTTGTATTGTATACTATTTAATTTTCCACATATATATATATCTTTATATTATTTAAATATCTGTATTGTATTGACACAATTCAACAAAAATTTTCCCTATGTATTTGTTCATGGCATAACATTGAGTTTGAATGCTAAATGGTTTTACTGGGAGATATTATTTTGCATAGTGATTTTTTTTCATATTAGATAGGGTTGTGATTGGGAATTTTAGGGTTTCTTTATAACAATTTTTCAGGCTCATGTTTTTTTTTTCAAACATAAAAACTAAGTGAAAATTTTAAAGGACAAATTTTAAGTACCGGTATGTTTGTCCCATTAATAAGTGTCCATACTACATACTTGTTCCTTATATCTTAGGGGGGAAAAAGATTAATGTTAGTGATGGGGTAAAAATCTCAGCAGTAAATGCATTTCTATTTAGCTTAATTGCAATTGGAGTAAAATATATGCAGTAACTAAATTTTGAGTCGTTTTGATTTTCATTGTTTTTAAGGTATGAAGAGAGTCAAGAGACCCACTATTTCATGCCCTTCATCCATTGTAAAGTTTCATATTTATAGATATCAACTAATAATTCTTTATTCATGAAATCAAATCCCAGTAAATCCATATTTTGCCCCAAACCATGAAATTCACTCTATGAGAAAATGTGATGTTATAGTAGCTACATTTTTTTCATTTATGTCAAAAAAGGATAAACTTTCAATGATTATATTTGGAAGATATTTTTTAAGTCAATCATTAACTAAAATTGCCCCTTTCCAGGTTTAAAGTGAAATGGGTGCTTGTTTTGGTATGACATTTTTTTTGTCTTAATTTGTTCTCTTTTTAAGTAAGCTCATTTTTATAATGTTTCAATTCAACTACTCAGTAAAAAAATTATATATGATAAAAATATTCAAAACAAAAAACATAAAGGGAAATTTAAACAAAAAACAGAGTTTTCCCAGTAATCTGAATTTGACCTTGAGGTAATGGAGACTTTCATAGTCTGATCTCTTCTGCTGCATAACATGTATATTTTTGATGAATTATGCATCTTCTTTTTCTATACTCTTTGGCATGAAGCTGAGTATACAAAAACAGTGTCTCATGAAATTTTATATATTTTGCTTCATTACTTTTGAGAATGTTATGCTATGAATGAATACTTGATCCTTGGAGTTAAGAGCTAGTCTAAAGTTCTGATGCAGTGTGATGTGACCCTCTAATGGTAAAAACACGATTATCTGTCAAGTGAAATAACAATATTATAATAAATATGTTATCTTGTTCTGTAAGTATGTGTGAAGGAAAAAAACTGCACAATTCAATCAGGGGAATATTCAGTCTTTTAATTTTAAAACAAAGTGTTTTGCCATCATTTGCTTCAATTACCATACGCTGTTTGTCATTGAAAAAATTATAAGTTCATTATGTTTGATTAGAAGTTTGAAAGGTGTAGACATTTTTAGGGATGTAGTATGAAGGAGGGATACCAGAAGTAGAATTGGAATGGCCAAGTGCACATGCTAAGAAAGCAAAAACAATTTAAGTAGATTGACTGGAAATAAAGACCAGAGGTCTGTTCAACAGAGCGAGCACTAGCAAACATTTCTATTGGAGGTATAAGGAATTTTGGTGAGCGCTTGTTAACGTTCACCCTGTTGAACAGGCCTCAGAGAATGGGGATTTGAAATTAGGTGTAAGGGGAGAGTTTGGAATTAGGACAAGTATATAGGGTTTTGAAATTTGTAAAAGTACTATAGTAATCATAGAATAGAGATTAAAGTGAAGACACGAAGGTAGAAGAAATGGGAACTGTTTGTTAAGGAAAAGAAATGAAAAATGGAAGTAGACGTAGGGATATAGCTAGGGATTGGAGGAGAAGGGAAGGAATTTATCAATATGGTAGACAAAACAAACCGATTAGATTGAAACACAGATTAGATTTTCAGGTATTTAGATGTGATTGAATTGTGCAGACTGGTACATGTATAGAATGAGAGGCTATTGTCTTGTTTTGTTCACAGTCTGGTGTTGATGTTAGATACTTCTATCTCTTCTCTTCTCTCTCCTTCTATCCAGACTTGAATTTCAAATTTGGATTGCTAGATAGATAATCGATGCCAGTTTTGTGCTTCTGGGCTTGAAGTCTGCTGCAATACTTTCTGCTCTCTCTCTTTGTCTTGTCCTACTGAGTCTGGTGTCAGTGTGTGTCTGTCAATCTTCTTATATAGGGCCTTCATTGAAAACTTGGGTGGCTAGCAACCTGAAATGTCAAATGTATACAGTACACTTCCCCCATCCCTCCCTTTTTTTTTTTTACAGATCATAATTTCATTTTCTGATAAGAATTCTTTTAAGGATTTAACCCTTATTCACATTTAGGGTATTAGGGCTATTTATAAAATAAAGGTTCATACAGATATACAGTTTGCATTACAAATATATTATTAGAAAAATTTGCAACCTGTGATATTACTTGCAACTATTTTAATCCATAATTATTGCAGATCACCTCCTCTTTCTCTTTTCACCCCTTCCCATTCTTTAAAACATAACATCAGTGTTCTATAGAATTTAATTCATAATCTTAGATATAAATGTCAGTGTGTATTACAGTGTATTTATTTCTACTCTACAAAGTATAAATCTTTCCAAGTGCTAATCATCTTAAATTAACAGCTCATCCATCATTTTTTGTTGCTCCTTCATTTGTATTGCCTGAGAAAGGAAAACAGCCATTTTATGTACATATATGCATCCTTTCATAATCATGCTTGTGCTGATATCTTCATTATTTGGAATTTTTAAGTTAGTGTATTGTGTTATAGACAAATGTACACATATTCAGGAATTAAGGGAGATAGAGATATTTTTTAAAGCTTTGCTAAAATTTCCACCAAGCACCTGCCTCTAGTCAGACGTGTGAGCACACACAAACACACCCACACCCTGCCCATCCTAGTCATATATACAGCCAAGAATTGCATGAAGTCAGTTACACAAGTCACAATTATTTAAATAATATAGCTTTATTTTGTCTCTCAAACAGCTTATTTCTTGACAGTGCAGACAATTTAAGTTCCTTACAGCCAAATTTTTGACAAGTGTAATTAGACCCAAAAAAGTAAAATGTCGCCCAATGAGAAAAATCTGACTTTTTTTTACAGCACAGAGCAGCCATGACCCTTATGGTTAAGCTTTAGGTTGTTTTTTTTCCTTTGTGACCCATTTGTTCTAAAGTACATTTTTTGTCTAAACACAAAATAATGCTACTCTAAATATTTTCTGTGGTTTAAAAAAAAACAAGAGAACTTGAAATTGTGGTCATGATTAGAAGCATTAATACAATGGTTTTATGTTGTCTAGGTGTTTCTGTTTTTCTACATATTTAAAAAAAAATAGAGGAAATCTTTAATGATTTTGCTGCTAATGATCCAATAAAAAATTGTGGTTTTCAAATTTAAAATGAATTGTAAGGGAGGGAAGTAAACTGTTGTGTAAATCAGACAAAAAAACCATGAAGGAGAGCCTTAATAAGATCATTCCATTTGTTGAAAATAGTTTTTCCAAAATTGGAAATTAAAGGTTTGGATTTTGAGGCCATTTTTTGGTCAGTGTGTATATATAACTTTTGAAATTTAAGCTCAGCTTAATTACACCCTAGATTACCTATCAGAAATAGTATATATTAACTGTAAGATTTTCATATTTTTAAAAGTGGGTAAACATTCAAAAAGTATTAGCAGTTATAAACACAGATGTAAGTATGATACCTGAAGAGACGCATTTTTATTCTTGAATTAAACTTTTTCTTATGGACAATTTCAATAATTTTCTTTCATATCAAAAAAAAATTCCTTTAACAAAAGCTACAACTTGCAGATTTAATGTGTTGTTCGGATGTCTATGTAGTAATGAAGTGTAACATATCATTACATCAATTTTCCCTTCATTGTCTGATAACAAACCTTACAAGCTAGCTTTTAATTCCCAATCATATTCATGTTGGTAAATTTCCTTTCATTGAATGAAAGTCATTCATTTTTTAAAGTTTTAATTATCCTCACAAGACGAAAGACCACCTTTAAGCAATCGCTTAATGGTAGCTTAATGGTGACTTAATGGTGGCTTAAAGAAGTTAATTCCTTTAAGCCACCATTAAGTCACCATTAAGCTGCAACTTACAGGTGCTTAATGTCCAAACTTCATTAAGCTACCATTAAGCCACCATTAAGCTGATCTTAATGGTGACTTAATGGTCAAATCTCATTTAACTTTTAAGCATCTTATATAGAATCTTTGAACTAACTTTTAGTTGTTTTAAAATCATTAACGTAAAATTTATTCTGACTCATAATTTTTTCTCGATCGTAATTTCTACGAGTTTTTTGACAACATGCATAAACTTGAAAACACTGAAAACAACGTTAGCTAACAGCCTTAGGGGCTTGCTCCCAGTGTCTAATAATTATTTTTTTTTTTAAATCATCTACAGTGATAATAAAATAAAACATCCTTTATCAGTGCCATATATTATTTAAAACAAAAATAATAAATCATTATTACATGCGGTGTTTTTATTTTTAGTGTATATATGATTTTTGAAAATAAATAATTATTACACACCGGGAGCAAGTCCTTGTGCGATATCTAAAATTTTCAATACCCAAAATCAATTTGTTCTTAAATTATCTTTATCCATGAACACAAAATACATTACTTTTTTTGTAAAAATGTTGTATATATTTCATGTGTTAAAAGAAACATTCCACTTCAGAATTCAAGGGAATATAACTTTAAGTCAGATAATCTCGCTGTTTTTTTTTTGTTTTTTTTTTGGGGGGGGGTGTACTGGTATACAAATGTTAAGTTTTCAAAGATTGACTTTTACCTGGGACCTATATAGGTCCCTGCTTTTACATCATGAATAATTTTAATTAATTCGTTATTTTTTTTTAATTTTTTTTTTTAGATACAGCGGTAAGCATGCTAAGTATCTGTCAAAATCTAGTTGGTTTTTTATTTCTTTTTTTTTAAATGCAGCGGTAATTATAAGTATCTGTCAAAATCAAGTCGGTCTTCGATGATTGTTACTTCAAAATCGATTGTCAGAAGAACAGCCGATCAGACTAAACATGACATCCGACGAGATTTATACACATTGAGAAACGGGGTAAGATTAACAGATTATCAGTGTACAGTACACCGACTGGTCAGACAATAGACCTTAATTAGGTGTCCCCCGTCGCCGGTTAACTAACAGGGAACTATACACACACAACGTACACTTAATTAGAACTAGATTTTGATGATCAATTATTTTTACAAAATTTTAAATTTTAACGCAAGCAATTAACAAATTAAAAATTATGATTCATCGTAAAAAGTCAATTATTTTGATACCCATTATGATACAGAAAGAATTGAAACTGAATATGATATTCTAAAAAAAGTTTTTGTAAACGTAATTAACCAGGTAACTCAAGATTACGCGAGGATTGACGCTAAATTGTTGACACAGAAACCGTTTATAACCGCAGAACATGTATATATATTTAAAAAAAAAACAGGAAAAGCTGTTTTTCGTCTTTCTTTTCCGATGATAGATTTTTGCGTTTTATCTATAATGAATTTATTTTCAATCATGATTTAATGCTTACATGTATAAATTTTTCGATTAACACAGCGAAGAAATCCATCACATCACATCAATCTAAAAGCCGAACTCAATGTAGATATATTACTGTGATATAAGACTTTCAAAAAGATCCACAAGTAATATTGTTTTTATATTGATTAATGAATTAATTCAAGACTTTTGGAAACGTTCAACAAAATACTACTAAATACTTTTCCTAGTCCAAACAAATTTTGAAAAAAATAAAGTTAAATATTGAATATTTTCCTCTACATATAAGAGCGGCGATAGTCTAATGGATATGGCGTTCGCCTTGAAAACAGAAGGTCATGGGATCGCGCCCCCATAGCGGCGATTTTTTTTTTTTGGAATTTTGAATTTCGTTCTTTTTACAATATCAAGATATCTGCGAACTCTTCATTTATAATATTGATAACAAATCACTCCAAAAATAATTTTTCACCCATAAAAACAATATTATCGACGGTGTAATGTGAATTAATGGTGGCTTAATGGTGGCTTAATGGTAGCTTAATGGTAGCTTAATGGAGTTTGGACATTAAGCACCTGTAAGTCTACCTTAATGGTGGCTTAATGGTGACTTAATGGTGGTCTAAAAGTAACCATTAAGAACCTGTAAGCCACCATTAAGTAACCATTAAGCCACCATTAAGCTACCATTAAGTTTGAAATTTGGCTTAATGGTGGCTTAATGGTTACTTAATGGAAGCTTACTGGTGGCTTATAGGTGCTTAATGGTGGCTTAATGGTGGTTTAAAGGCGGCCTTTAAGCCACCATTAAGCACCTATAAGCTACCATTAAGTCAAGCTTAATGGGAGCATTTCATCTTGTGCCTGGTATTTTCTTTCTCTAAATCATGTATTAAATGTAATACAGCTATTCTTAATTTTTTGATTAATTTCTGAATAATATCATATCATCTGTTTAATTTTTTATTCCTTTGTACATATTTTTTTTTCTTCTTTAATGTCGTGCTTTAGTCTTGAGGAAAGGTGTTTTTTGATCATGTGTTTTGTGTTAATAGTCAGCAAATATCTGTAGTATTCACAATTGGCTTGTATTGCTTAATATTACCACAGGACAGATTACGGTCCCCCCAAACCACTGCCGGACTTGCCCGCCGATTTGCCCACATCGTGAGTTTGACCACATACCACCAAAAATTTAAAAGAGTCGGCCTACCATTTTTTGTAGCTAGTATAAAATGCACCTCTGCCTATAATCGCCAGCAACACTAATAATGTGCATCGTGCGGTATCTGAAAGAGTTTTTAAACAAGATTTGCATGAATTTTCAGTGGACATGATATCAAGTATCAACATATAAGTAGATTATTGAAGAAAGGGAATAATATTATTTCATGAATTTCTCAAGAAATTGAAAAAAAAAATGACAGAAATATTCTTTTTTTAAATGCAGATTTGAAAAAAAAATCATTTGTCATATTATTGATGTTGTTTGCTTTTATAGAGAGAAGGCAAGATATTGTCCAAAAATTTAGTCGCTTTCAATGTATTTTTTATGCAAGAAAAAACCCTGAATTATCAACTTTGGCATTCCATAAAAGAAAGAAAAATCAAAATGTAAAAATATCCAAGTTTATATTTATTTTTGCACAAGTTCAATTCATGTTAAAAATTCTTTCTCTTTTTGGCTTGAGGTTTAATGCAATGCAAAATTTTTTTATCATATATATTTTTGATATAATTTTTTCTTTAATCCTCAACAGAATGTTGAATTTCCTTTATCCTTTACTATAATGACATGCATGAAACATGGCATTCATAATGGCTTTCACCTAATGCACTCTAGGTTTTTGGCTTGCATGGATTAATTTTTTAATGTTTTTCTAAATTTCAAAAAAAAAATAAGTAATCCTCCACGTGAAGGACTGCAAATTCAAAAAGTGCTGTCTTTGTGGTATTTAGGTGTTTCCTCACTTTAACAGTTGTGATTCCCCAAGGGCTATAGTTACAAAATAGCACACCTGTATTGTATATTCAGTGTGTCATATCAGAAAAAGAGATATGGTTTAATTTTTCTTTTCTTAAATATGATAAGCTTTACAGCCAGTTCACCGTACCTACATAGTTGCAAAAAGTACTTTTATATGCTTTTACACTTTTATATTACATATAGTAGAAAATCATCTTCTAAAACTTCCACTAGTATTAGTCTTACCTACATTTCATGTGTAGTGCTGATTTCACTAAAACTGATCATTCAAATATCATACAGATGAACTTTTCCTTGGATGCAGGAAGATCAAATGATTAATTATGTAGCTAGTTTTGAGCAATTTCAGTGGCTGAAATCAAGAGGTTACCAACAGTCAAGTTGATAAACTGAGCTAGTCATCTATGATGTACTACTTCACGGTTTTTTCAGACATTCTTTTCCAGCTTTGGGATTAGGACTGAAGCCTTTTCATTCTTTCAACTTGAGCATGGCTGTTCCCCTTACTACCCTCCCTCCCCCTCTCACTCTTCCTTCCAGAATTGTGCATAATCTATGATGTTATAGACTTGAATATATGCTATTGTCAGGCCTATCTCTTGAGTATAGAGTGATGCTACCTGTATCAATATATATTTAGATACTAGCATTTTGTAAACACATTAAAAAGTGTATATGCCTTTATGAAATTTATTTATAGATTCTGTTTTCTTGTAATATCTGACAGCTAGCTAGTTTATATGCATGTGAAGATCATTGGATTGTTGCACTTGAAGTAACTAAAAGAAAGTGATTTCCTTTTCATCTTAATTTACAATCAAAATATTTTTTAAGCTTAAAAAAGAAAACTTTATTTAACACATATAATAAAAGTGCAGCCTCCAAGAATCTTGAAATGCACGATATATTTGATACACATTTTAAGTTGATCTAAATCACAGCACCAATTAATCACTAGTCTTTTTATTGATTGCGTTTAAGCACTTTTTACAATTAACACGAGTGATTATTTCAGGAATATAATTCATTAACTTAACACCAATATAAATTATTAATTACCTTATAACTAAATATTATGAAAATACACAGTGTTAAATTTGTTAATTCCATTTGGTCAACCTAAGAAAAAACGAAGGAATATCTCCTTTTCTCATAAATTTAAAAATAAAATGAAAATGATCATGTAAATGAATGATAACTAGTTTTCTAATGTATTTCTTATAGAATGGACAGCAAAAAGGCAGAAAAACTGTTCAAAAAAAATCGCAAGTTCAACTTAAATATGACACTTCCTACCAGACTGCCAAAAAATCAGAACCCCAAGTTCACCCGCCAGAGAGCCAAGCGATACAGTCGAGAGGCATCCATGCAGTATAACTCCTCAGTCCCTGGCCACCTCAAGTTCAATCTGGACGAGTCCCTGGACAATGACACAGACGGTGCAAACGAGACAGAAAAAGATCTCCCGTTTAAAAAGGTCATTGTTCAGACTCCTGTACAGAAGAATGATATGAGTTACATCATCAGCAACTTAGGCCACTTTCAAGATTATAGAATTGAGGTATGTTCATACTTAGATTAAACTCCAAAAAATACTCACATTTAACAACAGTTTCAATATCCATTTGAAATGTAAAACTGATTTAACAAAATTAACAAAGTAGTAATTGGAAATAAAGAATCATTAATTTCTTGCTACACAGAAAGTTATAATTTTCATTATTTATCATGTTTTTTTTGTAAACTGGGTAATTCATGTTACAATAATTACTACTTTTTCATGTATTTAATTATTTTTTTGGAATAACACATTTTTTATTTTTAAATGTATAACTATGGTTAAATGTGATCTTTATAGGTGATAGCTTGTCAGGAGAGAGACCCTCGGGATCCAGCCAAAATGAAACTCTGCAGTATCCGGGCTATATCACTGGCCAGGACCCTACCAGACAGTAAGTGGAATGATGTGTGCATAAAAATGGGGTGTGGAAGATTGGGGAGGGGGGATGTCAGTGAATTTGTGTTAGTCTTTTAACCTCAAAAGCATTGGTGACTGCCAGAGATAAAATGTTAATACATGTTGGTGAAAGGAGTGAATGTTTTTAGCTTGCCAGAGCCTAAGATTCAAGTGAGCTTTTCTGATTGAAGGTGAGTATTTTGTCCATAGAGCATCTTCTTAACTTTGCTTATTAATGAATTATTTCATTTTGTAGAAAAAGCTGATAACATTGATCGAGATTCAATCAAGATTTACAAAATGATGAACAAGACAGGGGAAGTAATTGTGAACTGGGATGAGCCTAAAACCCCCAATGGACTCATTCTAAGCTATGATATTCAGTACAGCAAAGTCATCAAAGATGTAAGTTAAAAAAGAATGATCTTGTTTTTCCAACTATAATGAGAAAAAGTATTCTGATTTTGTAGCTACATGATAAAACGAAAATTTGTGGGCTATATTAAACTGTTGTTCATATCAGTTTTTGTCACAGTGTGTTGGTCCAGATGATAAGTTTTGTATTATTAAAGTTTGATAATTTTTTATGCTATAGGTGAAGCCCAACACTCTGTGTGTACCTCACCTGAAGTATAAAAAGATTCACGGCTATAAACTACAGAAGCTGGAACCTGGGAACTACTCTGTACAGATACGGGCCACCTCCCTGGCCTTCACAACCAACTACACCGAGCCCAAATATTTCTTAGTGTCTGCTCCAGCAACTGGTAAGTTACTGTTAGAAGCTCTGGCCATCTAATAGATGGTTGTAATAAGACCTTTATTTTTGTCTCAGAAGGAAATACTGTAAATGTATTATATTTATTGTGTTTGATATTTGGCGGAAATTGATATTTGAACAAGTTAGCATAGATTTGATGTAGTGCATTTCTATATGTTCTTATTTATTTAATTATGTGCAAGGCATTTAGCGTTGTACTTGAATTAGCGGAAGTTCCTCCCCGCCAACAGCGCTAAAAAGAATATACAGCCAAATGTAATACGTTTACAGTATTGTAAAGACAGATAGAAAGTAGATATTTAGAGTTGCCCTGCAAGTAAATTGATTCTTCTATTATTATATGAGCTCTGTAAATCATAAATGGTTGTGCAAAAATAAAGTGCATTTTCTGGATAATAGTGTATGAATTATTTTTTTCTCTGAAGTTATTGATCTGAGACTACTGAAATTTTCATTTATTATCTGTAGAGTCTGAGTGGCCTCCTGAAACAATCATTGCTGTCACAGTATCGGGGGTTCTCCTCCTAATTCTCATTGTCGTCATCGGTGTGTGGTTCATCGCTCGTAGCAGATTCAAGAAGATACCAGACAGACCAGATTTTACCTCCATCAACCCGGATTATGAACGTATGATCATTTTACCAAATTTATTTTAAATTTAACTCAAAAGCATTTTTATTTTGCTTAAGGGAAATGTTTGAAATGATGTAAAATTTAAATTCCTCTATTGTTGACAGCATTTCTCATTCACAACAAATGTGAAAAACATGCAAGTTAAAATAGACTAGCGCACTTCTATTCTCTATCCAGAAATGGTTAAAAGATGCAGAATTAGGTTGCTTGTATGACATTTATGTTGAAATGAAGGTCCCTCTTCCTTCTGTAGTTACAATTTTCAGTATATATCTATTGAAGTCAATTGAGGCCTTTGACCTTGAAACTGGTCAGTAAAAGTCTTAACTCTGTTCTGTAGGCCACCCAATGTTACTGTCATCATGAAATGTGATGTAGACAAAATAGGATACATTTCTGAATTTAATATTTTGAAATTGTCAACCAGTTGGCTCTTTAATATTGTTAGATTGTGTAATGTCTTCAAAACGGGCATTGAACTGCGTACTATATGCAAGGATAGATACAATCATACATGTTGTGTTATTAGTGTTGTTTACAAATGTTTATGTAAACGTAAAGGGGATATCTATAATGCATATTGATAATGGTATTTATTTGCATTTGGGTGAAGCAAGTGCAAAAGATGCACTTTGTTTATAAAGTCATTTTTCATATTTAAGATAAGTCTTTAAGATAATTGACGAAAAAGAGGGATTGTGATACGAAATTTAATCCTATAAAAAAATTAATATTGTTTAGTTGTAAAGAAGCAGGAAATGACTTGTGTATCTGATTGCACTTTGTAAGTTTATTGGCTTTTCTGCTCTAATGCTGAACATTTGATACAGATTACAACCCTGATGAATGGGAAGTAGAGCGCGACAAGATTCAGCTGATCCGGGAACTGGGACAAGGTTCATTTGGTATGGTGTATGAAGGTGTCGCCAGGGACCTGTACGGAAAAGGAGGGGAAATCAAAGTGGCTGTCAAGGTAATTCATAAACTCCAGAAAGTGTATAGGTAATTCAGGTAATTCATAAACTAAAGAAAGTGTATTGGTAATTCAGGTAATTCATAAACTCAGGAAAGTGTATAGGTAATTCAGGTAATTCATAAACTCAGGAAAGTGTATAGGTAATTCAGGTGATTCATGAATTCAAGAAAGTGTATAGTTAATTCAATCATTCATTCATGAGAATAGAATAATGTTAGAATAACATGGGGAATAAAATATACTTGTTATTAAAGATTTAAAGGTTAAACAGCATTATAAAAAATCTCAAAAAGACCTGGAAAAATGGTACGTTAGTGAGTATATTATAAAGACCTGAAAGATAGTATGTTAGTGAGTATATTAGTATCTTTAAAATGGTTTTAAAATTTTCAGACCGTCAATGAACATGCTACATACAGAGAGAGGATGGAGTTCCTCAGTGAAGCATCCAGAATGAAGTAAGTACCACTGTTACTTAAAGAAAAGCAAGCTCAATAAGAAAGGGTTTATTCCTACTTTATAAGTTTATTCCTACTTTGCCAACATACTGAAAGATTCTGTTATTTTAAACAAGTGTTGGCAATTTTCTGATGCATTTATCTTAAAATTTTAAGAAATCAAAGGAATTTTTGTTAAACTATTTTCAATTTGTTTTATGGAATTCTTTATTGACTTTGATTTTAAGGCTTTTTCCTGTAACCATGTCGTCCTGTCTTATAATTATTCATTGTTGACTTGACTTTGATTTTAGGGCCTTTTCCTGTAACCATGTGGTTCGGTTATTGGGTGTGGTCTCAGATGGCCAGCCAGCCCTGCTTATTATGGAACTGATGGAGAAAGGCGATCTCAAGAATTTTCTCAGGATGCATCGACCAGTAGAAGAAGTAAGTTATGTCTTACACTTTAACACATTCATGAATGAACATTGAGAATTGGAAAGAAAAGATCGAAGAAACTAGAAATTTTTGTTGTTGATTATTCTATAGTAAGAATAATCTGTCTCCAGACAGGACCACAGTCAGAGATTGTTCAATTTAGTTGCAATTTAGCAAAACAGAGAGAACTGCTGTGGCTTGATTTTGGACAATCTGCAATATCAGTACTACATGTAAGTTGTTTTTAGCACACCTGAGCCAAAGGCTCAAGTGAGCTTTTCTGATCACAATTTGTCCGTTGTCTGTCGTCCTTGTTGTCGTTGTCGTCATTTTAAACTTTTCACATTTTCGACTTCTTCTCAAGAACCGGTGGGCCAATTTGAACCAAACTTGCCACAAACATCCTTTGGTGAAGGGGATTCAAGTTTGTTCAAATGAAGGGCCACGCCCTCATTCAAGGGGAGATAATTGGGAATTAATGAAAATTTGGTGGTATCTTTTAAAAATCATCCTCTCAAGAACCACTGTGCCAGGAAAGGTGAAACTTATAGGGAAACATCCTCAGGTAGTGTAGATTCAAGTTTGTTCAAATCATGACCCCCAGGGTTAGGGCGGGGCCACAATGGCCGACCAAAGTTTTACATAGAAATATGTAGGAAAATTCTTTAAAAATCTTCTTCTCAAGAATAACAAAGCCATAATTGATCATACTTATATAGAAGCATCCTCAATTAGTGTAGAGTTAAGTTTGTTCAAATCATGACCCCCGGGGGTAGGGCGGGGCCACAATGGCTGACCAAAGTTTTACATAGAAATATATAGGAAAATTCTTTAAAAATCTTCTTCTCAAGAATGACAAAGCCATAATTGATCATATTTATATTGAAGCATTCTCAGGTAGTGTAGATTCAAGTTTGTTCAAATCATGACTCCTGGGAGTAGGGCGGGGCCACAATGGCCAATCAAAGTTTTACATAGACATATATAAGAAAATTCTTTAAAAATCATCTTATCAAGAATAGCAAAGCCATGATTGTTTATGGGACTACATTTGGATATAAACTATTCAATAATAAACCAATTTCTACTTTTTCCCAGCCACAGTGCTCAGGTGAGCGATGTGGCCCATGGGCCTCTTGTTTAACTTCCTTATAAAAATGATCATCATTTCTGTTTACAGGACATTGATTCTACATTTGCTGGAATAAAGGTTTGTATTATCAAAAAATAAACATAGATATATTTTTTTTTCAATGTACATGTTTGAAATTTAATCTGTGTCGAGAAATTTTTGAATGATGTATATCACTTGATATGAGCTCGTCTAGTCCATTGATTGAACCTATTTAAATTTTCTCTTGAGAAATATTAGATGATATAAATTTACTTTCAGGAAAACATAAGTAGAACACCACCCACCATTAAGCGAATTATTCAGATGGCAGGAGAAATAGCTGATGGCATGGCCTATTTAGCTGATAAGAAGTTTGTACACAGGGATTTAGCAGCTAGGAATTGTATGGTTGCTGAAGACATGACGGTCAAAATCGCAGGTCAGTATACAATGGGAGGTCAAGGGGCACCTGGCTCCTTAAGCATTGGATTCCAAAAGCTAGTCTTAATATCTTTTTAAATATTATATTTTAAAGTGATTTGACTAAGTATACATTATCTTACACTTATCTAATCTTTTGATGATAAAGCATAGCAAAATAAAAAAGTTGATACATTAGACTTTGTATGTGCTGTGAGACTCAGATCTTTGCTATTCAATGTTTGCAGATTTTGGCATGACAAGAGATATTTATGAGACAGATTACTATAGGAAGGGAGGCAAAGCATTATTACCGGTGAGGTGGATGGCTCCCGAATCATTAAAAGACGGGATATTTACCAGTTTGTCTGATGTGTGGTAAGTTAGCAGCCCCTCTCTGAAGAACTATTCCATATTGAGGGATGTAAAAATTATGTGATGTATGAAAAAAGCATTCTTTTATGAACATGAATAACTTGTTTTTGAAAAATTTAACTGTTTATAATATACTGACACGCAAAAGAAACGCAAGAAGCAGTAATTTACAAATGTTTGATTTTTTATCTTATGATTTTCAAAAGTGTATAAAGTAAGGCTAAATTCCCTTTTCAGAACATCAGAGATTTGATAAAAATGTTAAATGTTTATCTGTTTACTTTACTAAGTAAAATATGACTGTTAAAACACCTCCCTCCCAGCCATTCAAGTAAAACGTGCAAGACTGCCCCAAACAACAATTGCAGCTTAATTTCTACAATACAATAGGTTCATTTATATCTAGATCTCAGCGAAGGAATTATTCTTTGATTTTTTTAAATGCACGTTTTTCAGATAATTAGGTCGAATTTTCTCTAACTTAGAGCAGTGTAGTCACCCTTGGACTTCCGGTACAAGGACTGTCTTTAATGCATATGATACGTAAGACCCTGCTGAGGCAAAATGTAGTGAAATTTCGCATCAGCAACTCTCCATCACCTTTACATTGAAATTTTCCAGCTAGCGCAATGGAAATGCGTACATAAGCCATTTTCAAGTAGCCTTAGCATTGTTTCGGGAAACGAAAGTAGAGTTCATTTTTTGAAATATTGCTGCAATACTTATGATGAACAGTAAAAAACCCTTAAAACTCCATAATATTGCCAAATGTTTTGTTAAACATGCAATTTTTGATTTCTGTTAAGCAGACTAAAACTTGACTTCCGGTTATGGTATGGAAATCGTTCAACCGTTAATTTACTGATGTTTACCAAATTGAAGATATTCATAATTTTAAGATACAAAATTTTTACTTTACATACATTATTTCCCCCTAAAATAGGGTGTTGCGTTTTTTTTGCGTGTCAGTATACAAGTAATAAATAAGGATGAAAATAATAAGGAGTGTATTTCAACAGGTCATATGGAGTGGTCTTATGGGAGATGGCCACTCTAGCTGCCCAGCCTTATCAGGGCTTGTCCAATGAGGAGGTCCTGAGGTATGTGCTGAACGGGCGCGTGATGGAAAAACCCGAGGATTGTCCAGACAGACTGTAAGTCACAGACATATTTTTTTTCATTGTTCGTGATACCACAGGTAACCGTGCTAAAACTTGATAAGAAAATTGTTCATTGATTTCTTAATATGATATATTGTATGATTTCTTAGCATATTATAAAATTGAGAAAACCAAAACATCAGGAAGGTATAATTATGGTAAAATGTTCAATGTCATGTAATTTAAACACTTGCATGCATTCATGATTGAATAAGAGAGAGGAATGGTTCTAAAACTTCTTTGCTTTTCTATCAAGTAAGGTGTAATAATTTAACCAAAAATTGCCACTTACTCATTTGGACTTTAAAAGAATTTAATTTCAAACAAATAGCTTCTAAATGTAAACCAGTGTGAAATATCTAATGCTGTATATATTGCTTGCAGATTTGAATTAATGCAAAAGTGTTGGCGCTATCGACCAAAACAGAGACCAACTTTCAAGGAGATTTTAGAGGAGTTGGTTCCAGAATTGGACCCATCGTTTGCCCTCAAGTCATACTTTTTCAGTGATGAAAATAAACAAGATTCATTAGAATACATAGAGGAAGGTGATGAAGAAATGGACGAGTCAAAAACGCCATTCATTCAGGATGAGGACGAGTGTGACATAAAAGGAGCAGAAGGGGGCGTGGACCTCCGCGAGCTCCAGGACCAAGAATTAGACGATGATATAGACATCGGGGATGATTATTATCCCCCAGCCTATGAGGAAACACAGCATTCGAATCAGAATGGGGAGTTATTCCCCGAGCTGAGGATTGATAAAGTGAATAATGTGTTATATTCTCGTTCACAAGCGGACAAATTGATGCTAAATGGCACAGAGCCTTGTGACTGCATTCTAACGCAGGAGAGCAATCCGGAGCTACTTCCGGAGCATCAGTTTAGTTCTTGTTCCAATCCTTACAGTGCAATAGGGTCAAGTGACGATAGCAAGGACAGCTCAAAGAGTTCCAGTAGCAGTTACGCTCAAATGAACGGCGTCCATATTGCGAACGGACATATTGCCATGCATCACTTAAAAACGACAAAATGCTAGTGTTTTTTTTCTTTCTCTCATTTTATCCTTCATAGTCATGTCTTAAAATAGATGTAATTGTGATCTCATTTCTACCATATTTCATTGTTTTTCATTCTGATGTCAGTTTTATGAAATTCTTTCCAGCCGTGTTGACATGATCTTGGTCAACCCTCTTTAGACTGGTCCTGCTTTTATCATAGACTCTGTGTCAAAACAAACTTGTGTTTTTAGTGAGAATGTTTTATTTGGGCATGGGTTGAAATGTATACACTGTTGAATGTACGAATACATTGAGCTCAGTTTTTAGTTGATTGTTCTCAGTCCCATTATTACAGATGTTTTAAAAGTTTTGAGATTAATGTATCTTTTTTATGTGTTACAATTTACATTTAGTGTCATATGATGCAGTTTTTAACAAAAGAAAACTGTTTTGTATTACTCAAAAAATTTGCTTATCATAACAAATTTAAAAGTTTTTAATATTGAACAGGTGTAATTTTTTTCTTACGAGTTTTACAAGGCTTGTTCAAGTAAATTTGATTTAAACATTTTTTTTCTAAATGAAAGCAAGATTGCATTTTCTGCCAGTTTTCAAGATTGTGTGACATTATGTAGCCTTGTATTCCCTTAATTCTGCAAATTATTTCCTAGTAATGGTCATCTTGAAGCTGTATCCTGAAATTTTTAAACAGAAAAGAAAATTAAGACACATTTTGATATTGATACATATAAGTATTAGAAAAGCCCCAATATAAATTTATAAATACAAATAGGATTAGAAGTGCTATTGCAGAATTGTTAAGAAATTTGAAAAGTAATGATTATGTTACAATAGGATGGTTTTATATAGGTCCTGTAAGACAAGTAACATGGTATAGATTTTTTCTCCCCTTAAACTAGTCTTAATTTAAAACTGATCATGTAATCAAATGTCAAACAACAGATATGTATACATTCTAGTCGTAGTGCTGTGCGGTGGTATAGTGAGAAAGAAAGACATTTTCCTGGTTGTAAATTTCAATAATGTATGGCATTGACAGTATTTTTATCAATGTTTTCTTAATTTGATGAGAATATTCTTCTTGGATCTCTTTTTCTCAAAATCAAAATATGATATAGCCCTAATGACATAAGAGGTAGTGAATGATATGTTATGATATACATGTAGAATTAAAACATGACATTTATTCCTAGATCATCAATGTGGCAGGGGGTTCAGTATTGCAATGTCTCTTTTATTGTGCTTTGGAATGAAATTTTAAATTAGATCATGGAACTAAGACTTTCACTCAGAAGAATCAAGAAGTAGGGAAAAATAATACAAAGTTTATACGATTTTGCAGGTATTAAATTTCTTAATTGAGATTTTTTGTCCTTTCAGTCAACATTTTGAGGAATTTTGAACAGGAATGAGGTTTAAACAAATCTATTTAAATTGGCGGAGAAAATTGCTTTATTATAATGATTTTATTTTAAAAGTTTGATATCAATACTGAAAAACTGCAATACACAGATTTAACTGAACACAAGATGATAAGTGTGTCCATCTACTCAGTATACAAACACGGTCTGGTTTGGACTAAGTTACATTCCTACACATAACTGATCACATCTCCAACTCACCCATTACATTAGTCAGTTTTAATATTTTGAAAAGGACTGAATGAAAAAAATGAGGTCATAGTGTAGTGTCAACAGAGCGGAAGCTAAATTGTGTTTCACATGTTGAGAATAAAAGTTCAGCTTACAACATAAAATTAATGATTCATTGCATATGTAATAGTAGGTGGTTATTGATTTCAGACTCTGTTAGGTTGTCTATTAATTAAGTAAACAATACCACTGTAATTCTCTAAATAAAACTGCATATATTTACTAGGATATGAAAGAAAAGTTTAGGAGAGGTTTTTGGAGATTAACTAAGAAGCTAATGTCAGATTCATTAACGTCAGGGATAGGTTGATATTTATAATCATTAATTACATATCCTGTATAAAAACTCTCAGACAGTTGACCAAACTTAATGAGTGATTACATCAGGTTTATTTATGTCATATGTATAATAATGAACGTTCTCTGGGTTTTTTGTACCTCAGTCCTTTGACGACATGATTCTGTGTGGGATATTTAAGGAATGTTAATTAAAGATAAGTTAGGAAAAGCAGCTTTTATTTGAATTCATGGCTTGCAGTATTTTTTTTTTTACCAAATCTGTTGTGTTCTGTCTAAAGAAAATGAATGTTTTGTAAAGAGACTAAAAATATAAAGTCCAATTTTTTGCATTTTTATTCAGTATTTTCATTTCAAAGTACCGGTATAACTTCAGGCAAGTTTTTTGATCTTGTTAATAGTCTGAATCGTTTAAAGATCAAGACAAATTTATAAATGTATTCTAAAATCTTTCTGTTTGTAAGTTATTTCCGTAACTGCTCTCCCCTTTCATAAACAAAAGAAAATTGTCCTCTACACAATCATCACGAAGTTAGCTGGTGTTTAAGATTGTCTCAGAAGAGGACATAAACACTACAGGACAATGCCTCCTTCATAAAACTGATGTGTAAAACTCATTTAATTTTTTACTTATGTAGATAAGGGACCTCTTTTTTGTGATCATCTAACAAGTCAGTCTATTGTATTATTTTGTTTTCTACCTCTTTTGATACATATATTTATTGTCATCATCAAAAGATACATTTTAATAATACAAATAGGTTGTTACAAAGTTGAGGAAGTGTTAAGATCCGCATTATCAGTCTGCATTTTAAAGAATTGGTTGTTTAATTATGAAGGCATTCAGTGAATTTGTTAAGAGGGAACAATTTTGACTACTGTTTTAAATTATTAATTTACTTTTTTGAGTCGGCTTGCAAATTTTAGAACATTATTTTATTTTTAACAAATTTTCATCATCAGTTTGCATTATACAGAATTTTTTATTAAACTATTACCACTACATATACAGAAAAGAAAGTATACATTGTATCAAAATTATTTATTGCAAAGATTCTTTTTTAAAAAGTTAAAAATCATTAAATGGAACTAACTTATATCACATCTAGACATGATATTGGGGAAACCAAATATTTCACCGGGACCTGAAATGGGCTAGAGTTTGTATACAACTTCATCAATATTAAAATATTTTAAATGAAACAGAATGCCAACATGTAGATGTCATTACTGAGGTTAAAATATCACATATATTTACGTTCATTAAGTACAAAGTAGTATGAGTGTTGATGAGAAATAACTGCGTTGCCAGATGAACAATTGATTTTGTGTATGGATGTTTATAGGGTGTAAATGTTGAGTATTGTTGTATAAAGTTATTACCAGTTGAATGTGTACGAGGGAGATCTATCTAATTATATGTCTGCTCCGTAGAGGTCTAGCTTTTCTGTAGGAAGCAATAAAATCATTTCAAATTTTTAAAAATTGTATTATTTTAGTTTTTTATTTATCTTCTTCAAATTGTGAATTTTTTAAACAATTATATTTTTTGCAATTTTTTTAGTCGAGTACAATCCAGTGTTTTAAACTGGGGACTTTTTTTTCTTGTCGGAAACAAAATTTACTGTTGAAAATGTTGTTAAAATTGATGAAGCAAGGTGACAGAAGAAAATTCTTTAAAAATCATCTTATCAAGAATAGCAAAGCCATGATTGTTTATGGGACTACATTTGGATATAAACTATTCAATAATAAACCAATTTCTACTTTTTCCCAGCCACAGTGCTCAGGTGAGCGATGTGGCCCATGGGCCTCTTGTTTAACTTCCTTATAAAAATGATCATCATTTCTGTTTACAGGACATTGATTCTACATTTGCTGGAATAAAGGTTTGTATTATCAAAAAATAAACATAGATATATTTTTTTTTCAATGTACATGTTTGAAATTTAATCTGTGTCGAGAAATTTTTGAATGATGTATATCACTTGATATGAGCTCGTCTAGTCCATTGATTGAACCTATTTAAATTTTCTCTTGAGAAATATTAGATGATATAAATTTACTTTCAGGAAAACATAAGTAGAACACCACCCACCATTAAGCGAATTATTCAGATGGCAGGAGAAATAGCTGATGGCATGGCCTATTTAGCTGATAAGAAGTTTGTACACAGGGATTTAGCAGCTAGGAATTGTATGGTTGCTGAAGACATGACGGTCAAAATCGCAGGTCAGTATACAATGGGAGGTCAAGGGGCACCTGGCTCCTTAAGCATTGGATTCCAAAAGCTAGTCTTAATATCTTTTTAAATATTATATTTTAAAGTGATTTGACTAAGTATACATTATCTTACACTTATCTAATCTTTTGATGATAAAGCATAGCAAAATAAAAAAGTTGATACATTAGACTTTGTATGTGCTGTGAGACTCAGATCTTTGCTATTCAATGTTTGCAGATTTTGGCATGACAAGAGATATTTATGAGACAGATTACTATAGGAAGGGAGGCAAAGCATTATTACCGGTGAGGTGGATGGCTCCCGAATCATTAAAAGACGGGATATTTACCAGTTTGTCTGATGTGTGGTAAGTTAGCAGCCCCTCTCTGAAGAACTATTCCATATTGAGGGATGTAAAAATTATGTGATGTATGAAAAAAGCATTCTTTTATGAACATGAATAACTTGTTTTTGAAAAATTTAACTGTTTATAATATACTGACACGCAAAAGAAACGCAAGAAGCAGTAATTTACAAATGTTTGATTTTTTATCTTATGATTTTCAAAAGTGTATAGTTCAGAACAATACTGAAGTGTTGTAAATACAGATGACTATTTATTGACAGGAACCAGGCTACGGGTCTGGTGTTATGTATACTTTGTTGTCTGTTGATCATATGTTCATAGTCATTGAGTTGATTCAAGTGGCATTGTCATTGGGCTGTACATAATTGCATACAATTTTTTGTAGCTTTTGCCTACCAACCAAAGTACAAAAAATGATTGTGTAAATAAAAAGTGAGTCATAAAAATGTTCAATTATTTTTGTTCTTTCTTGAGTATGTTGAAGGAAATAAGACCTGTATTACGCCATGAACAGCATAGTCATATTTATTATTCATTTAGAAGGATCCCAGGAATTGCATTGTATCGAGAAAAAAATCTCAAGTAAAACAGGTCAAACCAATACACAAGCATCCTCAAGCTATACTTATTAAAACTTTTTCTGATTGCTGTTGGGGGTGAGGTGGGGGGTTCTGGGAGTCCATAAGGTATCAATATTTTATGTAGGAAATTAGATGAAAAAAGTTCTTATCAACAGAAAGGCAATAATTAGTCATATCAATATGCAAGTATCCTTGTATAGTACAAATTCAGAATAGTTAAAATTGTGGCGGTTAGCCTGGATCGATCACTGGTGGCCAGAGAGCTCAGTCGGTAGAGCCCCTGACCAGAGATTCAGAGGGCCTATGTTCAGATCCTGGTCTGGTCCGCTGTATTTTTCTCCTCTCCCATTACATTTGGTGCTGTGCCTACCCCCTGGAACTGAGAGGTGCGAGGTATGCCGAGGATGAGCCTGGGTTGGAATCTTTAGGGAGCAAAGACCTTTAAGGAGGGAGGAGTGTGACATGCAGTCAGCCGAATTAGATCGCAAGTGGCCGGAAAGCTCAGTTGGTAGAGCCCCAGACTGGAGATTCAGGGGGTCCATTTTCAAATCCCAGTCTGGTCCACTGTATTTTTCTCCTATCCTCTCACTAAATCATGGTTCTCTGACATAGGTTGAGGCTATAATTGAAGATCCAATTTCTACACTTGAAAAAAAAAAACTTCTCAAGCAGGGCCATGCAAGGTCTATAAAATCCAAAACTTCAAATATTCAGATTCTTGATTTTTACATCTTACTTCCCAGAGGCTCGGGTAGAAATAAAAAAAAAAGGGGGGAGGACCAGAACAAATTGGTCATAAATTGAAATTTATTATACATAACTGTACCATATGTCTCTACTCCTGAAATTATTAGTCAAGCTGCGTATCCTAAATGTTAAAGATCCAAACTGAGAATGTGATATCTACAAGTCTAGGTATTCCAGGTGGAAAAAATCATAGCCTGAAAAGTTCTTGTTACTCTGGACGATGATCATTAATGCCTATGGTACTTTTGTTTACAACATTGTTAAATAGTTTATACATGTACTTGTAAATATAAATCTGGGCATATTGAAACCATGATTCCCAGTTCCTTAATAATGATTTATGGTTAGGCTGTTAGCAGCTAATTGATTGAATTTTCATCCATGGTTATTCACTCTTCATCGCTGAAGTTAAGATGATATATAACTTTTCAATTCTTTAATATTATGTGCGGCATGGTATTGTGTAGCGTGTTCGAAAGGTTTCTTCGAAAGTCATGTGGTTATAAAAGGTATAAATAGTGAGGTCATGCAGTTGCACTGCACTCTAAGCTTGTTATGTGTTAGCAGTATATAATTAAATAAAAATACTAGCACGCAGCGTTCCTACTTAATATGTATTGTGGTTTATTCATTTAGCTCTTCATTGATTTATTTAAGGAATCATTGTCTAGTTAGCATAGTATGCCAGGGCATCAACGATAGTGGGAATCCGGTGATAATTTGCATAACGGAGGAAGCCCGTTGTGCATAAATTATCCCATGTTGATGGATTACAGTACGTGCGTGTGAGACGTTTCCGTTGAATCCTTTGTCTTGTTCTAAAGTTGACATGGATTTTTAAATTTTCATACCAGGTGAGTTGTCTTGAAATAAATGCATTTTTGTTCCAAGTAAAAGTGCAAGTTTAACCGTAATGTTTCAATGAATTTATCCTTTTTTTTTTTTATCAGATCTACGTCCTGGACGATGTAGTCAGTGAAATGGGAAATGCCCAAATCAGCCAAATGACGGTATCTCTTCATTCGAGCATGCGGCGGTCCCCAAGACGGCTAGAGAAATGTGTCTCTGCAGTCCTCAGCAGGTAATATCACGCGACAGTTACAAAGTGAAAAAAAATGGCACTGTTTAAGTTTTAGTAGTTCTGTGGCAGTTTCTCGGAATAGGAGGATAACAAAGAGAAATCAGGCGAAATAATCAATTACAGAGGTCAGTGTTACAATCACGACACTAGATTTGGCCACACACATTAAATTAACTATATTTCTTTCTCTGGCTCATCCAAAATAGATCTATGTTTTTGACCCGTCTGTCAGTCAGTCAAGTGAAGATGTGCATATTAACAGAAAATTCCGATTTCCTTCATTTTTTTCCAGGAATTTCCGCATTTTTGCCAGTAGAATTTTTGCCATATTCTAGAATATAGAGATGAACAATTTGTCAGTGCAACTTAGATGTGCATATTAGCAGGAAATCCTATTCATGTATTTTTTCTGGGAATTTCCACATTTTTCAACTTAGATTTTTGGCCATATCATGAATATAGAGATAAACATTTAGTCAGCGTAACTCCTCATAAACCGTTGCACAGAATTTAGTCAAACATAGCAAATATTTAGTACATAATTTGTAGATGGGCATATTACCAGAAAAATCCGATTTCTTTTTTTTTTGAATTTCGGAACTTTTCAACTTAGATTTGTGGCCATATCTTGAACATAGAGATGAACAGTTTGTCAGCGCCACTCTTCATAAACCACTTCACAGAATTTGATCAAACTTTGCAGATATTTAGGACACAATGTGTAAATGTGCATATTATCCGTAAATTCTGATTCCTTTATTTTTTCCGGGAATTTTAGCACTTTGAGTATTGGGGGAGCGTGGGGTATGTGAGCTTGCTCACTTTCTTTCATTAGAGAAGATCCGATCTGAATATGAAACAAATCTGAATCTGACATGAATATGAAAAGAATCTGAATTGGAGGGAAATTTATATATTGGAATATGATAACTGATTTCCCCCTGTGGTATATTTATTTAAATAATAAAATGCTTTCTTTGTTTGTTATACCCCCTGCAAACAAAGTTTGGGGGGGTATATAGGAATCACCTTGTCTGTCTGTCTGTCTGTCTGTCTAGCTGTCCGTCTGTCTATCTGTCCGTCTGTCTGTGCAAATGTGTCCAGTCCATATCTTTCTTACAGAGGAACATTATAATCTACTACTCCACACAAGGATTGCTCATGACCTAAGGGTGAGTCATGACCTTGACCAAAGGTCATTTGAGGAAGTTCAAGGTCACTGGAAGAAAAATTTCATAATTTGTGTCCGGTCAATATCTTCCTTATGGATAAACCTGATAGGTTCTAATTTCACACAAAGATTCCTCCTGACCTAAAAGGTGTGTCATGACTTTGAACCAAGGTCATTTGAGGAAGTTCAAGGTCACTGGAAGAAAAAAGATTCCTCCTGACCTAAGGGTGTGTCATGACCTTGAACCAAGGTCATTTGGGGAAGTTCAAGGTCACTGGAAGAAAAATTTCATAATTTGTGTGAGGTCCATATCTTTCTTTATTATGAAAAATCTTGAATCTACTACTTCACACAAACATTACTTATGACCTGAGGTTGTGTCATGACTTTGAACCAAGGTCATTTATGCAAGTTCAAGGTCAGTGACAGAAAAAGTTCATAATTCGTGTCTGGTCCGAATGTTTAGTTTTATTTTTTTTATTAGGCTGCACTTGTTTAATTTATAAAAAAATATAATGAGAAATGACATTTGCACTAAAAAAGTTTTAGCATTTCTCTCTTATATCCATAAAATATTCATGATTTAGCACTTCTGAAAAAGCCAGCGGGGGTTATAATTTTGTCCTGTTTGGACAACAAAAAAGGGAAACCCCAATTTAGTGTGTGTGTGGGGGTGGGGGGTGGGGGCTAAGTCCCCCTTTCCCCCAGGTTCAGACACCTATGACCTGACCTTTATTTTATGTTATCAAATTATAAGTTAGTATTTTTAGAGAAAGTTCATTCCCAATCCCAAGTAACTGGTGACAAAACATGAGTTGCTGAAACACTTGGATTCTCAATACGCTTGAAACCACCCCCTTTGTGACCAACATTTTTAGCTCACCTGAACTGACAGTTCAAGTGAGCTTTCCTGTTCACCCTATTGTCCATTCGATATACTATTCTGTCTAGCTGTCCATCCATCTGTAAAGTTTTCATATTTTCAACTTCCTCTCAAAAACCACCGGGCCAATATTTACGAAACTTGGTACAAAATTCCTTGGGTAAAGAAGAGTATTAATTGTCAACATGAAGGTCAAGTCCCCTGACAAGGGGAAATAATCAAGTAAAGACAAAAATAGGGTGGGTCATTAAAAATCTTCTTCTCAAGAACATCTGGGTCAGAAAAGCTGAAAATAATGTGGAAGCATCCTGGGGAAGTGTAAATTCAAAATTGATAAAATCATGACCCCTGGGGTAGGGCTGGGGTACAATAGGCAATTCATGTATTACATTGAAATATAAAGAAAAAATCTTAACACAGCAATTTTTTTCCACCAATTGGGAATGGGTCCGATACAGGTTCAATTGGGAAAAATAACATAGAAGAAATACAGGCGAAATTTCTCTCATTAATGCAATGTACTTTGCGTTTATTCTAAATTAATTACTTATTACTCCTTGTTTTAAAGAATAAGCAACAAGTATTTATTGTTTTTTATATCAACGTCCCATGCTTTGACATTTTCATGCTTTCAATTTGTCAAAATGTATAACATACGCTGTCTAACCCACATGTCCCGCCAAATTACGACTTTCTCTACTTCCGATTTAAGCAGAAGTGATTAATTAGTCAACTTGTACAATGTTTCATTTAACAAGAAATACGATGTTGTCGTAGTCTGTTGCATCACAGTTGAATTTGGAATTTTTAGTCACAGAATTGGGAAAAATGAACGTTTTTTTTTGGCATTGGGAACAATGCTGTTTATCGGTACCAGTTATATAAGGAAAAAAAACACTGTAACATATCTTCTTCTCATGACCCACTTGCCCTTAAAAGCTGAAACTTTATGTGGAAGCATCCTGGGGTAGTGTAGATTCTAAATTGTTAAAATAATGACTCGATCCCAGATAGGGTTGGGTCACAATAAGGCAATCCAAGTTTTACACTGAAAGGATGTATTCGCTTTAACAAAAGAATTGACCTATAGGAGAGAACAATTTCCCGTAAAAAGTGACATTTAAAAATCAATCTTTGTTTGTTGTTTTCTACCGTATATTTGTCTAAATTTTTTAAATTTGTATTTTATACCTAAAATTTATTATTTATAACTTGACAATAAACCTCCAAAGTTGATCGAAACACCATTTTGTCTTTTAAAGCGTTGATTTTTGCATGAATTTTGGCCTTAAAGTCCATCAGGGCAGGCCTGCCCCTAAATAAAATTATGATATTTTGATAGGTTAGGATGTAATGAATAATTTAAGATAAGATTTTTTTAGGGGCACCCCTGCCCTGGGGTCGAAATTCACAAAAAACCTACAAAAAATAAGGAAACCAGATTTTCAAAATCTTCTCTAAATTTATGCCGTTCATTCTCATAGTCAGACTAGCTCAGTTGATATATGCGCTGACTTTTATACCTTGGATACTCTCTTTTTAAAATCGGGGGTTCGAAGCCACCTGGTACAACACTTTTCAGTTTTAAATTTCGCCTTTTCAAAGACTATTTTAATTTTTTTTTTAGACTTGTGTATTTTTCCTTCAATGGTTTATCCCTTATACATTCCCATTCTTGATATAGGAAACACTAAAGAGATATCAAATCGTAACAATAGATAACTGACACTGATCAGGTACATGTAAATGACATATTGATAATTCAAGATCATCTAATTAACCATGTCAAATTAACTAGCTGACTTTTCATTTTAAGCCTTGCTAATTTTTAGCTCTACTGGTCAGAAACAAAAAAAGCTTATGTGATAATAAATATGGACATGGTGGAATTATATCATATGGACCTAACAGGAATTGGTGGAAGGAACTGGAGGAGGCATGGATGCTGATCTTCAAGATGTAGAAACAGCAGATGCACCCAAAAGGACATGGTGAAAACAGCATATACACCCAAAAGGACATTGTGGAACAGCATATGCACCCAAAAGGACATTATGGATCAGCAAATACACCCAAGAGGACATGGTGAAAACAGCAGATGCACCCAACAGAACTTGGGGGAAACAGCAGTTGCACCCAACCAAGACATGGTGGAAACAGCATATGCACCCAAAAGGACATTATGGATCAGCAAATACACCCAAGAGGATATGGTGAAAACAGCAGTTGCACCCAACAGAACTTGGTGGAAACAGCAAATACACCCAACCAAGACATGGTGGAAACAGCAGTTGCACCCAATCAAAACATAGTGGAAACAGCAGTTGCACCCAACAGAACTTGGTGGAAATAGCAGATGCACCCAACCAATACATAGTGGAAACAGCAGATGCACCCAACAGGACTTGGTGAAAACAGTAGATGCACCCAAAAGGAACTATTAAAAACAACTGGAGAATGGATAGATAATGGATGCTGATCTGACATTTATCAGGTATGTGACATTATCCAAGATCATTTTATTAACAAATTTAACTTAACTAGCTAGCTGAAATTTTACCTTGTCTTATTTCTTATAGTCAACAAATGCTGTGGTATTCAACCATCTTTACACCAATATTAAATTTTTGCTTAGAAATATAAAGCACACCTTAACTCACTGTTGGGAAAACTTGAACACTTGTTCAAAAACAGATAAATGTGAATTTTCCTAAACAAACTTCAATGATATATTTTCTCCCATGTTCTTCTTTTGACATAGCTGCAGCCAACGACTTTGTGGAAACTACTGGAATAGACAAGCTTGATGATGGGAAAACAGCAAATGCACCCAAAAGGCAAATGAATCTTGAGGCAAACTTTATGGACAATGATTTTCCAATATGCAAAAACACCAACTACAACCAAAGGGAATTGGTGGAAAGAACTAAAACAACAATAGCTGACTTTTGCTATGGTATGCAACCAAATAAACCAACTCTTTACACCAATATTAAATTTTTGCTTAGGAATATAAAGCATTCCTTAAATCACTGTTGGGAAAACTTGAACATTTGTTCAAAAACAGATAAATGTGGATTTTCCTAAACAAACTTCAATAATATATTTTCTCCCACGTTTTTCTTTTGACGTAGCTGCAGCCAATGACTTTGTGGAAACTACTGGAATAGACAAGCTAGTGAGCATCTTTCAAGATGGGAAAACAGCAAATGCACCCAAAAGGCAAATGAATCTTGAGGCAAACTTTATGGACAATGATTTTTCAATATGCGAAAACACCAACTACACCCAAAGGGAATTGGTGGAAAGAACTAAAACAAACAAGCCTGATGGACAATGATGTTTATGAAATGTGGAAACAGCAGATGCCCCCAACAAGACTTAGTGGAAACACCCAGATCTTTGTCTAATCTTCTCTGTTCTCTCTTTGCCGAGACTTCATCGTTTGAGATGGTGAACTTGGAGGTGTCTGGCACTTCATCATTGGAGATGGTGGAATAAGGGTTTGGAGGCAGCTGGCTCTTCATCCTGGATTGGAACAGCGTGCCAACAACGCTGGACATACAATAGCAAACACAATTGGACTTTGATTTTGAGTTTTTGAGAATATGTTCAGAAATTTAAGTAGGTTTATAAACAATTTTTTTTATGTAGAGTGGGTCTTCGTACCATTTTTGAAAATGGCGAGAGATGCATCCTTCCATTTCCTTTCAATATTTGTTTACAAAAACATGGTATGAAGACCCACTTTATATATAAAAAAAACATAGTTTTAACATTCCATTTCTATCATTTATATGTATGTTTCTTAAGCGTATTACCAGTTTTATGGGTTAATTACAATCAATTTTAAAGTCAATTGATTCAGGTTATATTTATACTGTATGCATATGGTTATGAATAATTCCTAAATTGAACAAAAAGTGGAATTTGTAAGAATTTTTTTTTTGATATTTTACCTGCCCTTGCGTAGGCATATGACTCGCCTAATCCCCCAATTTTCTTTACATTTTTAGGTAGCTCCTGTATTTCTTATTTATAATGTACACTATAGAAATACACTTCAGAGTTTTAGCAAAAAATCTATTGTGGTATTTGTAAACTGGCTTTGAAGTGCAAAACTCTTTCCTATATACCCCGGGTAATCCTAAAGTAAATATACCTATATTTTGATGGTACATGTAATATATATGCAACAATAATTTATATAAACTTTTCAAAGATAAAAGTTGTTCCTTTTGTTTAATATAAGATCTATCCTGAAAAGACAAGGCTTATAGATATTAACTCTCAAGAATCTCTGAAAACTGCAGATGCTTTCAACAGGACTTAGTAGTAACAGCAGAATTTTGCATCCAACAGTACTTGATGGAAAAAGTAGATGCACCCAACAGGACATGGTGGAAACAGCAGATGCTCCCAAGTTAGTCCCAACAGATTGAGACAACAGGAGGATGCAGGGCCAATGGATGCAGATCTTCTATGATGTGAAAACAGCAGATGGACCTGGCATGGTGGATACAACTGGAGATGACTTGCCTGATGATGTTGACATTCCCAACAAGACATATCAAAGGAGATAACTGACACTGATCAGGTACATGTAAATGACATATTGATAATTCAAGATCATCTAATTAACCATGTCAAATTAACTAGCTGACTTTTCATTTTAAGTCTTGCTAATTTTTAGCTCTACTGGTCAGAAACAAAAAAAGCTTATGTGATAATAAATATGGACATGGTGGAATTATATCATATGGACCTAACAGGAATTGGTGGAAGGAACTGGAGGAGGCATGGATGCTGATCTTCAAGATGTAGAAACAGCAGATGCACCCAAAAGGACATGGTGAAAACAGCATATACACCCAAAAGGACATTGTGGAACAGCATATGCACCCAAAAGGACATTATGGATCAGCAAATACATCCAAGAGGACATGGTGAAAACAACAGATGCACCCAACAGAACTTGGGGGAAACGCAGTTGCAAACAACCAAGACATGGTGGAAACAGCATATGCACCCAAAAGGACATTATGGATCAGCAAATACACCCAAGAGGATATGGTGAAAACAGCAGTTGCACCCAACAGAACTTGGTGGAAACAGCAGATGCACCCAACCAAGACATGGTGGAAACAGCAGATGCACCCAACAGGACATTATGGATCAGCAAATACACCCAAGAGGATATGGTGGAAACAGCAGTTGCACCCAACCAAGACATGGTGAAAACAGCAGTTGCACCCAACAGAACTTGGTGGAAATAGCAGATGCACCCAACCAATACAAAGTGGAAACAGCAGATGCACCCAACAGGACTTGGTGAAAACAGTAGATGCACCCAAAAGGAACTATTAAAAACAACTGGAGGATGGATAGATAATGGATGCTGATCTGACATTTATCAGGTATGTGACATTATCCAAGATCATTTTATTAACAAAGAGCAAGAGCCATGTTGGTCCTTATTTGGCCCTGAGAATTTCTGAAAAATCACAACCACTCAGTTTAGGTTGCAAATGCAGTATTTATCACTTGGAGTGTTGATGACTACATATCTATTACTGGTGACGTAATTTCCCATCTAGTCAATGCATTATGACGTCATAAAATGTGTCATTTTCCTCATATCCTGTAAATTCCTTTGTAAATGACCTAAAGTTGAAGCATTTTTTAAATATTTCATATAGAGCACAACTTCTGATCCAAAATATGCAAATACATAATGAAAGCTCTATTTCTGAAGATCAAAATACATGTTTTATTTTTTGGATTGTGGGCTGTGCTCATATTTTAATTCCTTGCTGAAGGTAGTCAAATGCGCATGTTTTCTGCAAATTTCAAGAACGTTGCAATTTCTCAAACATGTTTTCCAATATCTGGATTCACAAAACGAAATTTTATTATAGAAGATGAAAGCGCCAAGTGTCTACTTTATTTTGACATATGAAATAAGAAACAGGGTGATAGTTAATTAATTGATATAAGTACAGGGCCAATTTATGCATAAGATGGCTCTTGCTCTTTAACTTAACTAGCTGGCTGAAATTTTACCTTGTCTTATTTCAACAAATGCTGTGGTATTCAACCATCTTTACACCAATATTAAATTTTTGCTTAGAAATATAAAGCACACCTTAACTCACTGTTGGGAAAACTTGAACACTTGTTCAAAAACAGATAAATGTGGATTTTCCTAAACAAACTTCAATGATATATTTTCTCCCATGTTCTTCTTTTGACATAGCTGCAGCTAACGACTTTGTGGAAACTACTGGAATAGACAAGCTTGATGATGGGAAAACAGCAAATGCACCTAAAAGGCAAATGAATCTTGAGGCAAACTTTATGGACAATGATTTTCTAATATGCGAAAACACCAACTACACCCAAAGGGAATTGGTGGAAAGAACTAAAACAAACAAGCCTGATGGACAATGATGTTTATGAAATGTGGAAACAGCAGATGCCCCCAACAAGACTTAGTGGAAACACCCAGAGGACAATGCCTGATGGATGTGGACTTTTCCACCAAGGCATACCATAGTGGTTAGCTGACACTGATCAGGTATATGACATTATCATATTCCAAATCATCTTATTGTTTATATTAAACAAAGTCAAGTTAACTAGTAGACCAATTTTTAGTCCAGGACTCTTTTTTTGTTGTCGTCTATATATCAAGGTGGCATTTGTAATGGTGTTCAACCAAACATGCTGACTCTTAATTCATACCAATATTAAAATTTTGCCCAGAAATTTTATATATAATGTATACTTTAAACCACTGCTTATACATTTTTCTCTAAACACTTGTTCAAACAAAGTTAAATAAAAAGTAGATTTTTATAAACAACATTGGTAAATTTATGTATTTCCTCCAATCTTCTTCCGATTTTTGACTCGAAATTTCTAAAAATAAGTTATATTCATTTGATCCTTCTAAACCTGGCGGTGTCACATTCTACAGAGGTTGTGTTATCGTGCTAAAACTGATGCAGTATTTGACCAGATGAACATGTACCTTGCTGCAAAAGTCCCCACCATGACCTCATCTGTGCACATTAATATGTTTGACCTTCCTACTGTTTGTTTACCTCTGAAAGTGTTACAAAACCCCAGAATGATACATCGATCATATATAATTAATTTATTATGTGAAATTCAAATCAAATTTCATTTTTTTTGTGTTGTTGCCTGCATGGCACAATGGTATATAAGAGCATCTGCTATAAAGTAGCTGAGTAAGGAGTTAATCCTAACGTGGGTTCGAATCCCACTATAGACAAGGAGACCAGTCCTTCAGATGATATCTTGAATAAATAAATAAATAAATAAATGACATTATTATTATATATTAAGGTGCCATATCGCTGTAGGTGCTGGCACAAAAAAAGATCCCTCACTGGTCTATGACCCTAATTAGCACCAAATGTAAGTCTACATTTGTAGCCCTCCACTGGAAAAAATGCTGCACTGCCATAAGAGTGAAAAATTCTCAAGAGGGACTTTAAACAAGAAACAAACAAGCAAACAAACATATTTCGTGTTAGTCATTTTTTAATCTACTATGCCATAGAAACAACCAATTTTGTGTTATTCATTATAGTCTTCCAGTTTCTCAGAAACTTATTTTTCATATGTCATGACAAATAATGTATGTATACATCTGAGTATACATGTACTTTGATGAAAAGCTGTAAATGACTCACAAATCTAATTAAGAAATAGTGAAAATAAGTTGGTGTTATTTAAAAATCATTTTCTCAGAACAAATGGGTCAGATCTTTATATTAATATGAATTCTGCAATTTATGTAAAAAGCAGTTTTCACATATACATGCACTAGCTCTTATTTTCATGTTATTGGCAGAGATCATTTATAAGAAGTTTTCAGCACAGTTTAGCCAGTGAACATTCTTACTTTAAAAGTGAATTTTTTTTAATTCATGGGGCTTTCAATGTTTAGGAGCTCTTCAATAGAACTTTTCACAAAAAACTTAAAAAAAAAAAAAAATGAAATTTAACTTATTGAATAGACCTTGAACATTGGAAAAATCTTGAAAAATTTTCTTCTCAGGAGCAGATAGCAATGATTGGTGATATTTTTATTGAAGCATCCTCAGGTAGTGTTCATAGATTCAGATTTGTTCAAACCATTATCCCTGAGGAGTAGAGAGAAGTCAGACAATAGGGAATCAAAGTTATACAAAGAAATATAAAGAATATTTCAATAAATAAAGTTTTCTTCTCAGTATGATTGGTGCTATATAATAAGTCATATTAATTCAGAAGCATCTTCAGATAGTGAAGATTCAAGTGTGTGTTCAAATCATAGGTAGTGTTTTCAATACTGAACTGATTTCTGCTAGTCCTAGCCTTAGTGCCCACTGCTCAGGTGAGCAATGTAACATACAGGCCTCAATCTTGTTAGTTTTTTATTCAAACCTTACAATTACCTCTTGCCTTGTTTATTTACAGAATATAAAAGAACATATGTGGATAAAATTTTAGAAAAAGTTGTTGCCACACGCCTTGATGAACATCTTGACAAAAATCTATTAAGGGACCCTTTGCAATCAGCTTACAGACCACAACATTCTACAGAGACAGCACTTCTTCAAGTTAATCATGACATCGTGGAGGCCCTCGATAATCAATCGTCTCTTGTAATGGTACTCCTTGATCTTTCAGCTGCAGATGTCATAGACCACAAAATACTTTTCCAACGTTTAGAGACATCTTATGGCATTGGTGGAAAATCACTAGCGTGGATAAAATCATACCTTACTAACAGGCAACATCGTGTTATCATTGGATTGGAAATGTCAGACCCCTGCCATCTTCAGTTTGGTGTCCCACAAGGATCCGTTCTGGGACCAAAACTTTATTGTCTTTTGCCTAAACCAATTGGAGAAATATGTCGTCAACACATGCAGTTACAAATATCACTGCTATGCTGATGACAGTACATGATGATAAAATCTCTTGAAAATTGGAACAACTATTTTAAACGACTTGAAAATTGCTTGGATATAGGGACCTAGATGTTGACTAATTTTGTTAAATTAAACCAGGACAAAACCGAATTGATAATCTTTAGAACAAAATTCCAATCCAAAAATGTGCCAGTCTTACAACTTAAAGTTGGAGAAAGTGTCATCAACAGTGTAACATCTGTATGTAATCTAAGCAACCACTTTGACAGGTTTCTCACTATGGAAAAGCAAGTAGCGTCCGTCATTAAAATGTGCAATTATCATCTCCGCAACATTGGAAGAATTAGGAGTTTCATGAGAATCAACTGATGCATGCAAGACTCTCATGAACTCCTTAGTTACATATCGACTGAACTATGGGAATAGTATACTATTTGTCATAAACAAGAGTCCTGTGGAAAGGCTACAAAAATCCAGAACAATGCAGCTCGACTTGTTACAAAGAAAAGAAAAAGAGATCACATCACTCCGATTCTCGCTGTCTTGCACTGGCTTCCAGTGGAGTTCCGTCCGAAGTAGAAAATCCTTGTATATACCTACCTTGCAATGTATGGATTTGCTCCCGAGTATTTACAGGAACTGATTACTATCCATAAACTAACCGTACTCTATGATCGGACGAAAGTTTGCAACTCAATTTACCCAAGTTGCGCACCGCGGGACGTATGGTGAAAGGCAATTCAACTATTCTGCAGCCTATTTATAGAACAGTCTCCCGGTGCACATTGGACAAGCCAAATCCATCCAGTGTTTTAAAAGACAATTGATAACCCATTTTTATAAATTAGCTTTTGATTAACTTTTTAGATTGATCTATCTATTGATTTTTATTTGTTTTTCTTAACCATTATATTTTTAATTCATTGCAACTGTATCTTTATCTTTATTTTTTACCAAAAGAAGACATTTTCAGTAACTATGTCTAATTATTATTTTCTTTGTTTTGCATTATTTTTAAAGTAATATATGCAATGTTTGATGTACATTCTATGAAAAGCGCCTTATATATAAAGGGTGATATAGAAATTTATTATATTATTATTATCAAGAAGCAGAACTTAATTAATGCAGCATTATAAATCCAAATCTTCAAAGCACTGATGTAAATGCATTCTTACTAGTAACAATGTTTTTTCAAAGACTATTTTAAAAATATTTTTGTAAAGGGTGTCTGAATTATGTTAGGGTATGGGGTCGCCCATTCAGACACGTGGGTTCTCTACGGGTACTCCGTCTTCCTCCCACACTGACCCATATGCAACTTTGTTGCTCTCTTTAAATGAATATTAACACTTTTAATAGCTGATGCCTACAAGTTAAAAAAAAAATTAATTCTCGTATTTAAATTAGTTTTTATTAGGTCATCTGAGCTACTCAGGTGACTTATTGCTATCCGTTTTCGTCCGTCGTCGTGCGTCGTGTGTTGTGTGTCGTGCGTTGTGTGTTAACATTTGAACATTTTCAGCTTCTTCTCTGAAACCGCTTCAACAATTTCAACCAATTTTGGCACAAAGCATCTATGGGTGAAGGGAAACAAAAATTGTGAATTTCATTGTCCCTGCGCCCCTGGGGCCTGAGGGGTAGGGCCAAAACCACTAAAATTAGTGCAATCTTTAAAAATCTTCTTTTTTACTCCTGGACATCAAGCAATCAAAGTGTTGGCATGATTGTAATAAGCATTAAGTCCTCTACCAAAATTGTGAAATTCATGGCCCCAGGGTCAGGGGTTCTAGTGCTAGGGTGGGGCTAAATAGATTATATAGTGAAAATGCATTATTTCTTTGAAAATCTTCTTCTCTGCTCCCGGGCATTAAATAAATTAACAAAGTACATATTTATGTTGAATAAGACTGTCTCTTCCAAAATTGTGAATTTCATGGCCCCTGGGTTAGGTGTTCTGGTGTTAGGGCATAGCTCTATTGATTATGTAGTGAAAATGCATTTTTTCTTTGAAAATCTTCTTCTCTGCACCTGGGTATTAAAGAAACAAACTAAGTACATAGTTATTATAAGGGAGAATGCGTCTTCCAAAATTGTGAATTTTATAGCCCCTGGGTCAGGGGTTTTGGTGTTAGGGTGGGGCTCTATTGGTTATATAGTGAAAATGCATTATTTCTTTGAAAATCTTCTACTCTGCTCCTTGGTATTAAAGAAACAAACTAAGTACATGGTTATAATGAGCAAGAATGCTTCTTCCAAATTTGTGAATTTTATGGCCTCTGGGTCAGGGGTTCTGGTGATAGGGCAGGACTCTATTGATCATATAGTGAAAATGCATTAATTCAATGGCCCCTGGGTTAGGTGTTCTGGTGTTAGGGCATAGCTCTATTGATTATGTAGTGAAAATGCATTTTTTCTTTGAAAATCTTCTTCTCTGCTCCTGGGTATTAAAGAAACAAACTAAGTACATAGTTATTATAAGGGAGAATGCGTCTTTCAAAATTGTGAATTTTATGGCCTCTGGGTCAGGGGTTCTGGTGTTAGAGCAGGACTCTATTGATTATATAGTGAAAATGCATTAATTCTTTTAAAAATCTTCTTCTCTGCTCCTGAGAAAAAAAATAACTAACCAAATACATGATAATGTTGAATAAGACTGCCTCTTTCAACTTTGTGAATTTCATGGCCCCAGGGTCAGGGGATCTGGTGTTAAGGTGGGACTCTTGGTTATGTAGTGAAAATGCATTAATTCTTTAAAAAATCTTCTCCTCTGCTCCTAGGTATTACACCAATGAACTATGTACAAAGTTATGATGAAGAAGGATTCTTCTTCCCAATTTGTGAATTTCATGGCCCCTGGGTCAGGGGTTCTGGTGTTAGGGCGGGGCTCTAGTGATTATATTGTGAAAATGCATTAATTCTTTGGAAATTCTTTACCTGGGTTTTAAAAGTACATAGTCTCAAAATAAAGTTATGCTTTGAAATCTGCTCATTTGATTTAATCAACCATTTATGATGAAATAGAATTTAAAACTTATGATAAAATTTCCAAAATTTTGAAATACCGTATAAGTAGAAATTTTAGCGAGGATTTAATTTTGGCATTATTAGCGAGGTCGCTGAGATCGCTAAAATTAAATATCGCTAAAAATTAATTGCATTTTATTTGTTATAGCTTCTATAATGTGCATTTTAAAATCGTTAAAATAACATCTCGCTAAAAATAAATTACCAGTTTTAAAGGACAAATCGCTAAATTTGCGTCTCGCTAAAATTTCCACTTATACGGTATGGGGCCCCAGGGTCACTGGTTCCAGTGGGTTTGGGTGCACCACTGGTGGTTATGAAGTGGAAATGCATTTTCTTTTTGTTACTCTGATCTATCTCTGGGTATTAAGTAAGCAAAGTATTTAGCATGCTAAGTGTATAGTTGTGATAAATAATGGTGCCTCTTTCAAAATTGTGAATTTCATGGCTTTTGGTTTAAAACATGAACCAAATTCAATTGTTGGAAAGTTGTTACATGATACTCAGGTGACCTATAAGGCCCGTGGGCCTCTTGTTTTCTTTTCCACAGTATAATTTTAAAATGGGGAAATGGATTTGGAGTTCATATATTCTGTACATAAAACATGTATCATAATTAACTTATAATTTTATGTTCCTATATACCGGTATAGCATTTCCCATAAAATATAAACTACCAATTTCGTGACCCATTTGATTAATACATCCTTGCATTTTCAGAAAGTACTGTAAACTTTATCCCTAATGCTGAAGAAAAGTAGAAATTTTTTATGTATTAAAGAAATATTAAAACTAATTAATCCAAAAATTTCAGCATCGGGGCCTCATTGGTTGACAAACACTTCTTGTTTCATTTTGCCTATACTAAAATAAACATAAGACAGCGGACATCAATGTCCATCTCTACATGTAATTTTAGATTGTCCCGGTATAGATATCTGAATTCCATGTACAGCATCCATCCCCCTATTTTGGCCAGGCTGGTACTCCAGGCTATGGAACACCATAGGTGCTTAAATTATGGTACATCATATTAGTTACATGGTGTGTTCAAAATTTACCTCTCTTCTTCTGGGTGTTAACAAACAAACCAATTTAAGTGCATAGATACAATATAAGCAAGGTCTGCTTCTCCCAAGATTGTGAATTTCATTTCTTAAGTGAAATAGATTATATATTTCTTTGAAAATCCTCCTCTTTGTCCCTTTTTGTCATTCAGCTGACAAACTTTTCATTTTGAATCTCATAAATTCTGGGTCATGTGGGGATTTGGAGTTAGGCCTGGGCTCTTTTGAACCAATATACTAGCTTTTATATAATTTAAACAATAAAATGCTTTCTTTGTTTGTTATTACTGGAATTAATGGAAGCAGCTGTTGTAGAAAAAATACATGACCCGCATAAGCAGGTTATGTAATTTTTTTCTGCAATAGCTGCGACCGTTATTCCAGTAATAACAAACAAAGAAAGACTTTTTATTGTTTATATTTATATCTGTTTAAATAATCATTTAAAAATGATGCGAACGTCTTTATACATTTCATTGATGGAACAGCCAATGATCAAGAAATATGTACAGGCGACGTAACCTAATGTAGTTCATGCAGTGATTAACGCAATAGGTTTTCTTAAGAAAAAAAGGAGAAAATATTAAGTGGATGTAAATATCATACGATATAACAATTTCTTTTGGGAAAAAATCTTCTCTGGCCATGGGTATTTACTTATGTACATACAAACTTTATAATGAACAAAAGGGTGATTTTAGGTCACCTGAGTTTACTCAGGTGACCTATTGGTATCTGTTTTCGACTGTCATCGTGCGTTAACATTTGAACATTTTCAGCTTCTCAGAAACAACGGATTCAGAAACAATTTCTACCAATTTTGGCATTATAGCATCTATGGATGAAGGGGAACAAAAATGTAAATTTCAAGGGGCCTGGGACAGAGGTACTTGGGAGGGGGGAGTACATAGTCTGAAAATAATTTAATGCTTTGAAATCTGAATAAGTATTAATCAACAACATAATAAAATTAGAATTTATAAAATTTCCAACATTTGGAAGATTTGGTTTCTTTGGGATGGATACAGGTATTCCTGGCAGCATTAAGCTGCGATGAATTTCAATTGTATATATCCTTTAGAATTTAATCACATTGATTTTGGCTTCATATTTCAGTAAATGCACTCACTTGGATTTCATACAGGCCTTTATAATTTGCACACATTAAAGACAAGTTTTTATTATATCCACGGATAAATGGCCTAGACATTAAGAATAGAATTTCAGAGGCAGTAGACATTACCTTTATGCACAATGAGAAGTAAAGACAAATACCAATTATAACATTTGGAGATGTGGAAAATAACAAGACGGGAAAATTACCTTGTATACAGTAGTTGCATGGAAACATGGGATAAGTTGCATATTGGTCTTCACCCAGCCATTATGCAACTCATCCCATGTTTCCAACCATTGTTGATGCCCTGGCTTATCCATCAAACAAGACAGTGATTCCTTAAATATTTAACCTTTATAAAAGTATCACAATTGCAATCATTGATTTTTAGTGAATGGCTTTTCTTCTGAAGGAACATCCAGTATTCCATATTAAAAGGCAGTGATTGGATTGGAACAGCATAGGGATGCCAACAATGCTTGAATGGAGGTATTTCTAAGTCATTGAGGAAAAGCAGAGGTGAGATCATTTCATTATTATTTTGGCACTCCTACTAAGTACTACATTACCCTCCCCTCCCCCACTCTCATCACATTTTTTGTAGTGGTTATTTCAATTTGGTTTTTGTTCTGTTGTTTTCATCTTGTCTAATCTTCTCTGTTCTCTCTTTGCCGGGACTTCATCATTGGAAAGGTAATATGGATTCGGAGGTGGATGGCTCATCATCATTGGAGGATTTTGAGGAGGCTGGGCATATTGTATTGGAACAGCACGCCAACAACGCTGGAATGGAGGTATTTCGACGTTGTTAAGGAAAAGCAGAGGTGAGATTGTTTCATTATTATTTTGGCACTCCTACTAAGTACTAACATTTCCCTCTCCTTCCCCACTCTCATAACATTTTTTGAAGTGGTTCTTTCAATTTGGTTTTTGTTCAGTTGTTTATTTCTTTGTCTAATTTTCTCTGTTCTCTCTTTGCCTGGACTTCATCGTTGGAAGGGGAATAAGGAATTTGATGCAGCTGGCTCTTTATTGTTCGAGGACTTAGAGGAGGCTTGGCATATTGGATTGGAACAGCATGCCATCAACGCTGGAATGGAGGTATTTCGACGTTGTTAAGGAAAAGCAGAGGTGAGATTGTTTCATTATTATTTTGGCACTCCTACTAAGTACTAACATTTCCCTCCCTTCACCACTCTCATCACATTTTTGTAGTGGTTCTTTCAGTTTGGTTTTTGTTCTGTTGTTTAATCTTTGTCTAATCTTTTCTGTTCTCTCTTTGCTTGGACTTCATCGTTAGAGATGGAAGAAGGATTTGGAGGCAGCTGGCTCATCAATGTTCGAGGATTTAGAGGGGGAAGAGCATATTGGATTTGAACAGCACACCAACAACGCTGGAATGGAGGTATTTTGATGACCCTAGCTTTCACTAGCTGCAGATCTGTAGCGTTCTGGTTTTATATATTTGTCGTTGACCATAACGCTACAGATCCCGTAATGCAAAAAAGATGCAATTTACGGTGCTATATTTTTGCGCACTTTTGGGGAGAATTTCTCCACATACCAGCATAGGTCAATTAATTACCTTTCACTCCCTAATTCTAGGCACATTATATAACTAATCTGTACATTTTTGTCCTTTATAGTCGTCTATAAAGTGATAAGCTCGATTGATTAAAATTATTTGTTAGATTACTGAAAATTCACTTCAAGCGAGTTTATTACTTGTAGAAACAACTATAAATGTTTGGGAGGTGGATAAAATATACATATTGGCTACAGAATGTGTCTAGAATTAGTGAGTGAAATTTAGTTGCTTGACCAATGCTAGAAAGTTGAGAAAGTCTCCCCAAAAGTGCGCAAAAAGTATTGCGCCGTAAATTGCACCTTTTTAACATTACGGGATCTGTAGCGTTATGGTCAAAGACAAATATATAAAACCATAACGCTACATATCTGCAGCTAAGCTTTCACAAGCTTAAATCTAGCCTTTACAATATACACGCACTGTGACACGGGACCTCGGTTTATACGGTCTCATCCGAAGGACCGGTCTCCATGCACGTCCCACAGTGGGATTCGATCCCGCGACGTAAGGATCAACTCCTTACTTCGCGACTCTAGAGCAGACAACCACTGCGCCACGCGGGCGAACCCCCCCCCCCCCTTTTTTAAAAAATAATATTGGCTATATAACATTTTTCAGTTTATGAGTGGTTAATATTTGTTGATGAAAGTTAATACAAAATTTATATGGAGACAACTAACTTCTATCAAAACACTCTTTGTTTTAGCCAAACTTTCACTCTCAGGGGCGCGGGAACCAAACATTTGACCACCACCCTTTCCCCTTTAGTCAGGAATGCTACATGTAGAAGCCAAAAGTTAAAAATCGTTCAAGATCTAGAGTTCAAAAGAAGATCAATCTGTTCAAAAAAATTTAACGACCGACGCAAAGCGAATGATCCTCAGATGACCATAAAAAACACAAAAGATGCTTACGAGTATACACAGACAATTTATTTGACGAATTTTGTTAGAAAATGGTATGTCACCAGGTTTTTTGCTCATTACATAAGATTTACTTTTCAGAAAAGTTGGAAACGACTATTTGATTACCTAATGTTCAATTTACAAGTATTGAAATGACTGCAGCCAGTGGCGTAGCGTACATTAAGGCAAAAAGGCAAATGCCTACACATAATTTTTGGCAAAATTGACGTTCATTTTTTTTTTTTATATTAATACATATTTTAAAAATATATAAATATATATATTATTCAGTTTATAAGTTAACGTTATGTACATTTTATTGCAGTAAAACACAAGTTTACACGACTTGGTTCTTTTTTGTTGCGTGAGAATTGTATTTCCGGTTACAAATTTATTATTTTTGAGGGAAATATAAATTCAAAGTTTAAAATGTCAACTAAAAAAATAAGCGACTTTTTTCATATAAAACCGAAAGAAATACCGGAGAATGAAAGTTCACCAACGGAGAATGTAATTCCATCAGATACTATCGAAAAATCCGAATCAAAAGATGTCAAGCTAAGTACCCCATACAGAGATCCTGGGACATTCCAGCCAACATCTCTTACGAACAAAGAAAAAGTGGATTTCCTCACAACAAAGTGGGAACCTTCAAATGTTACCTTCCCTGTAAAGTTAGTATCAGGTGATATCTAATAAATTAAACCGAAATTGAGTAACAAAAGTGACTGTCTACTTTCCCATTAAGGCCATTTTCCCTTCGTTCTAACATAATAATTTTTATCTGACATGCATAGGGGAGAAGAGAGGGAAGATGGAAAATCTCTCTCTCTCTCTAAAAGCATATTTGGATAATTCCTTCAAGTAGTATTGTATTTGAATGGCAGGGGAGGGAGGGGGGGGGGGGGGGGGGGGGGGGGGGGTAGTAATCTGTTTCATAAATCATCATAACAAATAAAAATGTGATATACATGTATAATCAAAATACCTGATGCAGGAAACTTTATTTATTTATTTTTTTTCTGAAAGTATCAGAACGAAGCCAAAAAATACATGCCAAATCAAAACAAAAATAAATGTTGGCACAAAAAAAAATTATCTATTTAATTATAACTTTGATTATTTTTTGTGGCTAAAAATATATTTAATGTTGACGCAAGGAAAACATCCGAGTCCAAATTATTTTTATCTCATGTTTGTACTCCTTTCAGTCTTTATTTTTTACAGTTCACCATTACTAATCGTTCACAAAATTACGTACAGTGTTCACGCATAGTTTACTTACTGTTCGCTCTGCGTTCGTTCACTGATCAGTTGGGAAAGTAGAACATTTTAGGGACTGTACTTAGTATTTACGACAGCAAATTTTGTCATTTTTCATAATTTTTACCAGGAGCAGTGTTCTAATGAAAAGAATATTTTAAATACTGGAAAAGAAAGCTCTACCTTTTGTCTTTGTTATCTATTATTGATCTTAAAGTGCATTAATATAGGTTGACTTTTTTAAACAGATTAAAATTAACAGCTTAACAAAAATGCAAATTACAAACTCCAGTGGGTGCGAACATTGATCATTTTTACAAATGTATTTGTTAAATAAAAATATCTTATCAATAGATTTTATTATAAGTTTTTCTTTAAAATATTTGATATTTTTAATCCGTACTTTTTGAAAAACAGGGGTATTTTTTTTTCTAGGCAAATTGGTAATTCTAAGAGACGACTAAATAAAGACGTCCTAATCGAGAACTCATGGATGAGGTATTCAGTTTCTTTGGACGCCGTCTACTGTGCCCCTTGCTTTATTTTCTCTAATGATTCTAAAGAAAAAACATTTTCCACAACGCCTATTTCTGACTGGAAAAATTTTGGTTCTTTGATCTTAAGGCACACATGAGCTGGTTCACCCCATAACCACTGTATGTCCTTGGCCGATCACTTCGTGGCTACTGAGCTACAGCAAAAAAAGTCGATCATCGATCAAATTTCTTCGAAACATTTTGAAACTGTCCAGAAAAACAGAGGTATTCTTCAAAAAATAATGAAAGCCATTGCCCTATGTGGGTCACAGAACATTCCCCTTCGTGGACATATTCCAGAGGACAGTAACTTTCTTGCAATTTTGAAATTACTGGCACAGGATGACAGTGACCTGGCAGTACACCTTGACAACCCTACAACTGTTGTAACTAAATATACCAGTCCCGATATTCAAAATGAGATAATTGTTCTTCTAGGAGGACAAATTAGGGATAGTATTGTAAAGGACTGCAACTCTGTCGAGTGCTTTTCCTTGATTGCGGATGAAGCAACTGATAGATCAACTAATGAGCAGGTTGCTATCTGTGTTCGCTTTTACCACGAGAATGTCATGAGAGAAGAATTTCTTGGGTTTGTTCAAGCAGAGTCTACAACTGGGGAAGCACTTGCGGAACTATTTCTCAGAGCACTGAGGGAGTTTGGAATTAAAGTAGAATATATGGTAGGTCAGGGTTATGATGGCGCCTCAAATATGAGAGGCTGTCGCAGAGGAGTGCAAGCCAGAATCAGGGAGGTACACCCCGAGGCAGTTTATGTTCACTGCCATGCCCACTGCTTAAACTTAGCAATTATACATGCCTCGAATGAAATGATGATCAGAAATATGATGGACACAGTGCAGGAAATAAACTTTGCATTTTCGTATTCTGCAAAGCGTTCACATCAATTTCGGGCTAGCCTAGAGGCAACACCACATGAGCTTGAGAAGAGATCAAAGTTGAGGGAACTTTGTGAGACTCGCTGGTCTGCTAGAGGTGATGCGCTGTATACTTTCCTGGCAAGCTTCGACGTGGTCGTTGATGCATTAGCTAACCTCAGTGATGAAGGAGACACGAAGGCCCAGTCCCATTTGAACAACATACTCACGTTTCCCTTTATTGTTAGCCTTGTAACGGCAGAACATCTCATTCAGAGTACAGTGCAGTTGTCGAAGTTACTGCAGTTTAAATCCATAGATCTAATGGAAGCAGTAAAGGAGGCTAATGTTGTGAAACTGCTCCTACAGTCCGAAAGGAACGATGATGTGGTCTGGGATGAGCTGTATACAAAAGCTGAGGCTATTGCTACAAAGCATGATGTTGTTATACGAAGTCCACGTAATGCCCAACGGCAGCAGAACAGGATAAATGTTCCAGCAGATAATGTCTCGCAGTATTACAAGAGGGCAGTGTTTTATCCTTTCTTAGATCACTTGCTTACAGAGATCACAGACCGTCTCTTAGTGCCAGAGACCAGATTTCATGCACAGGCTTTAATCCCCTCAAATCTTCAAGAGCTTACACCTCAAAAACAAACCGACATTGCAATTCATTACAATGCCCTTCTTCCTCTCCCTAACCAGCTCGACGAAGAAATAAGGAGATGGAAAGTCAGATGGGAGATGAGCGAGATTAAACCTGATTCCCTATCAGACACCCTTGAAAAAACTAATCCTATCCTCTTTCCCAATATCTACAAAATTCTGCGCGTGTTCATCACCATGCCCGTTTCTACTGCCTCTGCTGAGCGCTCTTTCAGTGCTATGAAGAGAATAAAGTCGTATTTGAGGGCAACAATGGGCCAGGAGAGGTTCTCGGGTCTTGCCTTAATGCACATTCACAAGACCTTTCAGTACAATTATGATGAGGCTATCCGTACATTTATTGACACAAAAAAACGTCGAATGATTTTGCAATAGACATGATGCATGGAGCAAAATCGTTGTAAAGTCCTAGATAGTGCTGTATTAATTAAAATATTATTTATATAAGCTTATAATTGTACAACCATGGACCTGGCAGAAACGGACAAAAACTCTTTCAAACTTTGATATAAATGTATTAGTACATATATGTTAGGCACATTAAGGTTTTTTATATCTTTTGACTTGAAATAAAATCTACAAGATTTTGCTTTTTAATTTTTTTTAACAGGTGAAATTCCTAAAATGCTTCAAGAAATAAGCATACGTATTTTGTCTTAATTAACAATTTCTTTCTCTCAGATGAGCTAATTTTGCGTCTAATTTTTAAAAATTTCTCGGGGGTGGCCCCCCGAACCCCCCCAGCGGGAGGGGGTTACCCCCTCCCGCACCTACCCCCTTTCGGCGCTTCGCGCCTCAGTGAAGCCTTCGGCTTCATTTTCTTGCCTACACATATATTTAATGCACGCTACGCCACTGGCAGCGGAGACTTTAAAAATCTATTAATCGTGACAATATTACATCAATGTCAGTAGAACTGCCTGATTTGAGCATTATTTCCATTATCCTTATGAAGAAAGGCAAACTCTTCAATTAAGCATGTTATATCAAATGAATTTATGTTCTCTTACAAATTCAGAAACCATCAACTCTTTTTATGAGAGCTGTATAAAAGATGACAGATTACGACAAGTTGACCAAGATTTCACACTTCCAGAATTGCGGCTATTCATGCATAATAAAATTACAAACACAAAACAATAATTTAATTGAAAACCATTTGACATGACGCAGATTGTTCAAATGAGCAAAAGACCACTATAGCTTTCCTGATGCTGTCTCACATAAATTTGAAGTTGTTTTTTATCGTAAATAAAACTAGAGGTACGTTGAGCACTGAGCTCATTATATGATACCCCCGCCTCACATAAGAAGATAGTGACACTCTAAGAGACCCGAAATAAGAGTGAGATCAAAAAGTTAATAAAATAGGAGGTGCACAATGGCCTTTATCGTCGTAAACAACGACGAAAATGTACGATCCTCTCCCATTCTTGCCGTGGTTGAATGAGAAGAGAATATTTCATAGCTCATTTAAATATTAACCAATGCAAGTCGGAAAATGAACTTTGACGTGACCTTTCAACACCAAATCGCAGTTTACAAAATATCGTGAACTGATGATGTCAGTTGTTGATGGAAACAAATATTGTCATTGGTTGAACATGACATCAATGCAAACAAGCAGGAATACAATAATTATTTATGTGAACAAGCAGCCACGGGTAGGAGATAGCTATAAGCGGATTCTGAATCGTGGCTTTAGACGATGAATGGTCTTATGTAATAAAGAATCTGTGAAAGGATCACTTATTTTATTCAGTGGTAAAGGTGGAGTTGCGTGAAGGATATGGAGATAACGAACAGTATTCAATATCAAACTCCTTAAAGCAAAATAAATAGGATAGGAGCAGAGAAAACAGAACATCAGAGGTGGGATCAGCTGTCATGGAGGAGTGAGTATCCCCTGCTGACCGGTCACACCCGCCGTGTGCTACTTGTCATGATCGGGAAATAACGGAAAATTCCGTCGTCGATTCAGTGTATAAATAATGGACTAACAATTTGTATGAAAAACGTCAGTCAGCATTTGACCCAATGATAAAATTGTATTTGCTGACAAGGTCATCGTATCGACCATAGATCTTACGAAATGATGACTTTCAATGAGAATGCTGGTATTCTTGTTTCATCAACTTGTTTGTCAATAATATAACTCGTTTTAGAAATTGTTCATACGTATACGTAGAACATGCTCTTGCGTATCGAATCAACTAAGATATATAAACTCCGTATACAGCTGACTAAGTTATTTTGCTGCATAAGTAAGGAAATTGCCGATAGAAAAGTTAAAGTTATCACGTTTATCATAGAGCTGGATTGATAGATAACCATTAACGTCTGTTTTAAGTAAAAGATCTAAATATGAAACAGATGTGTCAGACTCTGTGGTATCTTTCATCTCAAGCTCACCAGGATATATCGTATCGACATACATGTATATTGTTAATTGACAATACGTCGTCGATATGTCTAAATGTTGAGTAGAAGGCCACAGCAACTGTTTTCGTTTTTCACACATAAGATTTTGTACAATTCTGCTTTAAATGAATACACAAATAGGTCTGCTTATAACAGAGAGCAAGTGGTACCCATGCATGTGAATTCCAATAGATTCTAAGAAGATTTGGTCTCCGAAAAACTACATAGATATTTTTCAATAAAAACTCAAGCATCTTTTTGATGTCAACTTCAGAGTATACTTGTGTGTGCAATCAGAATGTGTTTTAACAAAATAATAATTTTACCGATGACCAGGTAAGAAAAATTACCATTTTTAATGAAAAAGCAGTTGTCAATGATATAAAAAAAAGCCTGGACTTTTTGAAAAGTCGTAAGTTTTTAAGCTGTTGATTTTGGTAAAATGATTTCAAATTGTCCATAAGTTCTTTGGAGTTTTTGAGTATCCACATCTGATTCACACCATTTCTTGAATTTATTGTTCTCTACTGTCAATATCTTAGTGAGGAGTAAAGAAAGAGGCTTGGTTGAACATTTTCTGGAACCTGCAATTTATCTTTGTTTGTAAGGAGTCTTATGAAGTTTCGGAATCCAATATATATACGGTATTTCAAATTCATTATGGTTCTTCGGGATATTTAAAATATTCAAGACTGACATATGATTTTATAAGAGATGGATACCAAGAATGGCAGTGTCCATGTTTTGCTATTCCGAAATAACGTAACTTATCTAAAAAATAAAATGAGGTGCACATCTGCACTATGCAACAAAGATTCTAAAAAAGTGTCGATAAATTTCATTCAGTGGTTTAAGACTCAGAAGAGTTATTAATACATGTAAGAGATGGATGCCACGAAAACTCTGTGCTTTTTATCCAAGTTAAAAATCCAGCTTGACGACTACGGCCCGTGTATGACATTTTTGAGCCTAGACAGATCATTCTTGATTCCATGTCACCAAACCAGATGTGAATCCCGCTGGGAATATTTGTTCTTTATGATACAAAATAAATAGAAAAAGTTTATATCATACAATCAAAACTGTGCCTATTTTATTCTTTACTTATAGGATTTGCATAAATATAAATCATAAAAATGGAATTTTTGCTTATGAAATTATTCGGATCCCGCTCTTCAGGCGCCCTTTAGTGATCAGTCTGCTTTTGAGTAAAGGGTATACAGTGACCTTGTGTCATGTTTCTAGACCTCAGTTGAGGTCATAGCAGAAATATTCGAAAAATCCTTTCCGGAGCATATTTTTCCCCTTGGTCCATTGTGGCTCGTGTGATTACTTAATTCACAGTGTGCCATTGGTTAATGAATGTTCAGTGACCTTAAATGAAGTTTCTTTGTCAAGGGTCTAGGTAAAAAATAGTCTCTCTGTTTCGAATCTTTGTTCGATGCAAAATTTCTTTCCCTTAAGTCCAGTCAGCCTCAAATTTTAACAAATGACTTAAGGTTCGGAACATTTGTGATTTTCCTTCCATATTTTGATAGAGGATATGCAACAATTTTAGTAATTAATTGACCTATGCTGGTATGTGGAGAAATTCTCCCCAAAAGTGCGCAAAAATATAGCACCGTAAATTGCATCTTTTTTGCATTACGGGATCTGTAGCGTTATGGTCAACGACAAATATATAAAACCAGAACGCTACAGATCTGCAGCTAGTGAAAGCTAGGGTGATCACATATAATTACATTGTATATTTATTAAAACAGTTTTGAAGTCCATTTTTGTAAAACTTAGAACCGTGATTGCTCAAGAAATATTTTATTTTTCTATTTGGACTAAAAGATTTTTGAGGACATTGTAGTTCTTTTAGTTTGTACTTATACATTGTACTTATAACAAAGGAAAAGAAAAGCACTTAGATTTTAAACTTGCCAACTGCAATTGATAGAATGATGATCCTTGGTTTAGTCTTTTTTTTTGTGGTAAATTTTATTGCAAACAATAACTGTAGGAGAAAGAGTCTTTGAAAGAAGTGTACACACATTCCTCTTTTAATTTTCATATATAATTTATTGAACGTTGAAACCAGAAGTCTTTGTCGAGACTGAAGCTCTACTGGTAAATAAACTTTTAACAAATGAAGAGAAATGAAGCGCTTGGGACTAATTACATGTAAAGGCCCTGTAACACCATGCGGCGTTCACACGGAGTCATTACGGCGTTGTTAAATTTTTAACATCGCAGGGAAATCGCAGGGAAATTTCACAAATTTCTGTTAATTTTTCACAATCTGAAGATGTCAAGGCGTCCCTACGCCGACGGACGCGATTGTACGGCGATCTCGCAGCATTCTACTGCGTTCCCACGGAGATCTCTCGGAGATGGACTGCGCTTCCGCGGAGTTTTCACGGCGTGTTAGGAGTTTTAACCTCATGTTCATGGCGTTCTCACTGCGCCGGCTGCGTTCACAACACGTTCACAATGCGTTCTATACCCACTGATATATATTCAGAAGGAATGGAAAACAATTTTGTTTAAAAATTCAAATTAAAGGATGACTTCTCATCATGCCAAGAAATATTCTTAGTAATTAAAAATGTTCTATTTGTATAACTTAGAACTAAATCATTAATAGTTTTATGATCTTTTTTTTCAATTTTATCTGTGTATCTGTAGTACAGGTTAGACCAGACAGTAAGACGGACATATGACTTTCGCATTTATAAGTGCTTTCGGTCTCTGACCATTTGAGCTTAAAATAAAACTTGAATTGTTTTTGTTTAGTGTATATACTTCAATTCCAAAATTAATAAAACACCATCGTCTTAAGCCTTGGTCCGGAGTCCGCAAATAGCTCTCTCCTACCAGAATGGGAAAGGATCGTACATTTTGGCCGTGGTTTGCGATGATGATGAAACACATGATAGTGGAAAATAAAATTTTGAAAACAACTTACGAAAAATATTTGAAGAAGCTTTTCTTTAGGCAAACGCTGAAGGCGACGTTTTTACAAAAAAGGCCATTTTTAACTCTTTACCATAGTAATATTTGATCGACAAACAATTTTAAGACTTCTCGTTTGTAATTTCCTTAGCAAAACTACAAAACTTAACTCCTACGTTCATGTTTTGCAATATGGCAAAACACGTTTACAAATAAAATGAATTGTCTTATGCAATACGAAAAAAATATTGAAAATGACATCAAATCAAACGTTCCAGTATATCGTACTTTAGCATTTAGCAATTACAATAATTTTAAACTGTTTATTATTAATATGATGCTTTGTTTTTCAATTTTCTGCTGTCTCTAACAAAAGCTAATTTTTTCTTAATCAGCGCAAGAGTATAGACAAAATATTGTTTCATTGCTGAGAATTGCACTAATTTTAGCTCGTAAATACATTTACACGAGACTCTTAATTATTATATAACATGTTCTGTATAAGAGTTTTGAAAAACTTTTTATAAAACCTTTCAAGATTTGCAATACATGTTGCCTCGGTTTGAAGATGGTCAGCAGAATCAATTACTGGACATGTGTAACTGTTTCTACAAAATGATCTTTCGATTTCTTTATGCAATCTTTTCAGGAATATAAATTTATTAAACATTTTGTTGTAAAAATTAGGGGCAATCACTCTATTAATAGCGAAATATATCATTATTTAAGGTCAAAAACATCTTCGCTAGCCAAGGTTTTCGAAGATGGGCCCAAAGATTTTTTAAATAAGGTTGTTACGATTTCTTAGCTTTTTAAAGGATAATATATATTTCATACGCACCAAAGAATAGGTTATTGCACTATGTGATGAGATGTTGGCATTTAGAGAACAGCTGTTGGCTTTTAAAGTACAAGTACAGTTACATTTGATTAAATTGCTGACCAATCAGAAGCAAGCAACTCTAATTCAGAGTTAATAATAAAAAAATTGCTTGACAATATTGGATGCAATTTCCAACATTTTTTTTTACTTTAAAAAGGCCTATTAAATTTCCCTATTACTAGTATAATTTGTTGAACAAGAGGCCAATGGACCACATCGCTCAACCGTTAAAAAACAGAAATCAGTTCAATATTAAAAAGTTCAGAGGGTGGGCGGGTGGTGGGGGTAAAATTTACATTATATGAGAATGCTTCCATATCAATATAACTAAAATGGTTTTTCTGTTCTTATATTTTCTTCGCCCTATGTAAAACTTTGATCAACAATTGTGGCCATACCCTCTTCCCAGGGATAGTTATAGAAACTTAAATATACACTGCCCGAGGATGCTTCGAATTCCAAAACAATATGACTTTACATCATGGCTTTTTCTCTTCTTGAGAAGACTATTAATTTTATTATACATTTTCCCTATATATATTTATTTCTAAAATAGCCTTTAAGTTATACCCAATTAAGACCCTACCATACCATCAAGGGGTCATCACTTATAAAAATTAAAACAAATCCACACTACAGTGTACCTAGTGCTGCTTCCAAATCAGTATCTCGGAACATGGCTTTTCTGTTATCGAGAAGAATATTTTTCCTGTATAATCCTATTAATTCATAAAATCCTAATAGTATGTAAGAAAAATGATCCTCATTGTGTTCATACTCTATCCCCGGTCATAGGTCATCATTTGAACAAATTTGAATCTACAACACCTGAAAGTGTTTTTATATCAATATGCCTTAACATAGCATTGCTGTTCTTGAGAAATCTTTTTAAAGATGTTTTCACTTGTATCCCTATGGAAAACGTTCATCCCTACCTGTGTCCCCAATCCTACCTCGGGCTCATGATTTGAACAAATCCAAACCTACACTACCGAGAATATTTTTTACTTTCAGTTTCAAATTTTGGCCTAGTGATTCTTGAGAGGAATATTTGTTAAAACATACCAGCCTCCTTAATTTGAACAAAATTGAATCCCCATTACGAAAGGGTGCAATGTGACAAGTTTGGTGGAAATTTGCCTGTTGGTTTTGGAGAAGATTGATTGTATATTGTTTAACGTCCCTCTCGAGAATTTTTCACTCAAATGGAGACGCCACCACTTGCATGGAGAGCTGCAAATTAGTCGAAATGTGAAAAGTTTAGAGACAGACAGATGAACGGACTACAGATAAAATCTGATTTTAAAAAAGCTCTAATGAGCTTTCTTTTAATCTCAGGCTAGCTTACAAGAGCTACACGAGGCGAGCTTACAAGAGCTACATGATTTCATCAACAAACTAAAAAACAACACTTCAAATCTTACAATGCTCATCCTTTTGGCCAATCAGACAACACAATCATCAAGAAATTATTAATAAATATTTCTCAGTACATGTATTTTTAAAAAGAAATCATTCGTAAATTTCATGCATTTCAATTCTTCATAAAATTGATACATCACGAATTGGAAGCTGAAATAGCAGGAGATTCCAAAGCTACGGTCGCCTGAAAACGTTTTTAACCGTATAGCGGAACATTTCAACCAGGTTTTAACTATGGCTTATCAATAACAGATCGTTTTGAGGGTTGAGGTACTATAGATGCTCCAAGGTTGATATTCATGGTCTTGAAAAAAAAACCCATAAACTTAGATATATTCTATTTCCTTTTATATTTTATTTAATACGATATTTTGAATGGTTGCCAAGAGAAATGACTTATAAATTACATGTAAAATCCTACTGTTTGCTTTGTGAAAAAAATTGTTTCAAAATTTGTTTAAACTGTGTTAGATTTCTTTTTACTTGAAAGCTGTGTCAATTACGAGGCCAAAAATCAGAATTTACAAAAAGATGACTAATCAAAAGAACTTTTATATCAAGAGCAAAATACCCTCTGAACGAAATATAATGCTAGAACAACGATTATGGCATCTCTTATGCCTTCAACTCCTTTGGCTTATTTTTCAACTTCTCAACCTCATGGATTAAATATATTGAACTTCTTCTACATATATCCTGTAAGGTTACTGAAATATTACAAACTAGACGTTAGAATTTACAAATCTTGTTGATTATTTAGAATACACTAAAGAAAAAAGGGACTCTAATATTAAGCTTAACAGGTTTGCCAAAGGGCATATCAATGAAGTAGGCTTATAGAGTAATCCTCGTCTAAATATCCTTGCTAGTACTCTTTTGAAGTAGGACTTTTGTAAATTAACTTTCCTATCCACTTATTAGATATGATTTGGAACATAGCTCAGCGAAAAGTATTGCAGATACTACTATGATTGATATTTCTAAAATGAAAAAAATTATCGCATGGAAAAATAATTAATAATCCATTAATGTTTTAGAAAACAAATATGTTTTTGAAAGGTTGAAAGAACCAAAGACAGAGAAATTAAAATCCTATTAACAGCTTTTCAAGATATTATTTGTTATTGGTCATTGTGAATACAAAATTATTTTTTGACCCATGAATTTTTCTTCGTAAACAGTCATATGAAAGGAAAATAAATATATTTGAAATTTATTTGATTTTTCATTGTGTTGTTGTATTCACACAAAATATCAATATGTCGACTTGACTGATGCATTTTATTATGATGGAAATTAATTGATCAACAAAAATGATTAACGTTTAGTACTATGAATAATTTTCTTTGTCGTTGTATGAAATTACCCCAAAACGAGTTAGACGTAAAACACTTCATAATCAAGCCTTTCAATTCCAATCTTATTTCAAAAAGATTTGCAACTCAAAATTCTTAGATTATTTCTGCGATTACTTTACCCAGCTGTGTCATAAACGGTTTGACTTGGATGTTCGGGTTTTGATTTTCCGATCGTTTATGGTCGTTAGGTATTATCACGGACAATATTGTCGTGTTGTGTTATTTCCACTCCTTTATGATGCAGACAAGTTGTTCCTGACATATAGTCTGGTGACTATCATATGAATCCCTGTGGAGCTTCTGGAAAAATGGTTATCAGAGAGTTTGGTCTTTATCCCGTTTTTTCATCTGTTGGAATATTAAAAGAACTATTTTGGGAATTAGTGATGTGAGGCGATTTGAAAAATGTAGGACACACGTAATTTCAGACACCATCAGTAATATAAAAAAAAGCAAAGCTTCCCCTTACAAAGAGCATACACGTATCTCACAATCAAGACGGCATTCGACATTGACGCCGATGCAAATAACGTCACTTTTAAGTCACAAAATTAATTAAAATCAAAAAAAAGGAAAAACGTACTACTTTTCAACGCTATAAAGCTGCTTTTTCAATGAAAATGAAACTCATAAATTTATACCTTGTCATTGGTCTGGTCACTTTCAAATTTATTTTGTTAAAAAAACATTCTGATTACACACACAAGTACCCCGAAGTTGATATTAAAATGATGCAAGAGTGTCTGATTTACAATACCTATGTGGCTTTGGAGACTTGGTTTTCCAGCCATCTGTTAAAATTCCCATGGGTACCATTCGCGTCCCTTTATTAGCAGACCTATTTTTTTATTCATATAAAGCAGAATATGTCGATATTACTATAAACCAACTTTTATTCGCTTCATCTTTTATGCACGATAACATGTAGTCATTTTGAAATCAATCCGCGCCGATTAATATTCGCGACAGAGGAAACATTTTCTACATTATATTAAGTAAAATGATTGGTTTTCGGCGATTAATATTCGCGAGTTAAAGTTGGTCGCGGAACTCGCGAATATTTCTTGCACGCGAATAAAAGCTGGTTAATAGTATTTCGTGGTGAGCTTGAAATAAAAGAAACCTCTACCACTGAGTCTGACACACCTGTTGCACCTTTAGATATTTTACTAGAAAAAAAGTTAATGGTTATCTAAACACCAAGCTTAATAAGTTTATGATAAACGTGATGACTAACTTTTCGATCGTCAATTTCCCTTTTTTTTTGTAATATACTTTAATCACCTGCATACAGGGTTTACATTTCTTAATTGATTTGATTCGCAAAAGCATGATCTATATGTAGGCATAAATAATTTCTAAAACAAGGTAAGTTATTGACAAACAAGTTGATGAATATCAACAAAACTATCAGCAGTCTCGTTTCAAGTCATCATTTCATTATGTCTGTCGATTGGTCGGTCTATTTCCACCATCAGTTTCTGTTCATTTTCTTCTTAGAGGTTATACATATTGAAATTTAGTTCACGGATCATTCATTAGAATATCTGGGTCAAGTTTTGTTTTGGGTACGATCGAGCCATAGTGGACAGAGTAATGACCGTTGGACTTATAGAAAAATTTCATTTACTTGCAGTTTCTGTTCCTTTCTTTGCAGAGGTTGTACATTCTGAAATGAAATTCAGTATACAGATTTATCATAAAAATATTTAGGTCAAGTTCTTCTGCTTTGGGTACGATCGACCCATTTTTTGACAGTTATATCCCTTGGACTTAGAACAATTCAAATTATTATGGGGGTAGGGGGGCATATTAAGTGTTTCAAAAACATCTCTTAAATCCAAGGATTTGTAGGATGTATTTATCATAAAGTATTCTTGTCAAACACAAGTGCGATTTTTCTACATACAAACTTAAACGAGAAAAAAGACTTTTTTAATGAAATGTATAAAACTTTAAATATGTATTTTAATAATATGTGAAAATGCAATGATTCCTTAGAGTAGTAAAAGAGAGTTCTGCCTTTTCTTCACTGCAATGAACAACATGTAGTATTCCATTTATTTTGATCAGAATTGGGTCATGCATGCTAAGTCTTAGTATTTTCAGACAAATCTTAATAGATAATCTTTTCCTACAATTAAGCCTTTATTAAGTCATTTATAATCCTGCTCATACTAGAGACATTATCTTAATACATTTTTCGCGTTTTGTTCCATCGTTACAGGACTAAAAATCTATAATGATAATAATAATTCATCGCTGGTAGAACAGTTTATCACATCCAGTTTACGGATTCACTGTTTCTTAGTCGTTTTTGTTCTCCTTTAAGTGCTTACTAGCATAGACATAAACATCACAACCTCAGCTTCATTTTGTTCCCTATCCGCATTTTTTCGTATCTCAGATTATTTTTCGATTATCATCGCAGTGATTTATTTGCCGAAGACCTCCAAACGAATGTTCCCTGATCACGAGAGAAAACAGTACTCCTAAAAATCATTAATCATTGGTAACACTGAAAATAATTGCAATTAACCTTTTAATTTTTTTTATATTATAATATTAAATATTAAAAAATAAACTCCTATAAGATGAACTGAACAGCTGGACCCACATTACGGACTTTGAACCCTTCTCTTGTATTGCATTACATTCAGTAACAAAACGGGGTTTGTTAGCATCTACATAAATGCACTATAAAGTGACTTTTCTTGTATTTTGTAAAGGGCAATGTGTGCATAAACAATTCATTATTCTTTTCCCTTATACCCTTGTGTATTGAATTAGATATAAATCTGGAAATATATTGTATACGATGACATTAATATGGATTATGTCTATTGATTTTGATTGCTCTCTATCCTAATTTATTTTCCTGTAGATTTTATGTTCCTGTTCGTCATTTTTTTTTATTTCTATAGATGTTGATATATATGCTGCCTTAAAATCACATATTAAGCTACATCTATTGATGAATCTTCATGTAGGATTTTCCACATACCCCCAAAAAGAAATAATTGTGGAATTTTAGACAATGTAGTATTCAGTTTTATTCAATGTTTGTGAAAGATATGGTTTCGTGTTGGTAAAAAAAATTGTGATAAGGAAATTGTTATTGAAAATACATTGTCGAAAGACTTCATAGTCATAATGATTTTAAGATTGGTAATTTATCACCCTGAAATAAATCCTAAAATCAAATGTTTGTGCTTTTTTCAGCAATAATTAGTGATTTGATGAAAGATATTTTCTATGAAAATGTATATCTTCATACATGTACACGGTACAATATCAGAAAATCTATTTTCCCCTAAAATAGTAGTAATGAAAATTTTGATTATTTTCAAAAACATATATATCATAAAATAGGATTAATATGTTTTTAAGGATTGTATCAAAGTGCAAAGGGTTAATTCACTTAATATTCCTTTAAATTAAAAATGAATTTGATTTATAATCTTCAATTGTGACAAACAGTGCTTGGTTCTTTTGGAAGAGTTGTTTTCTCAGCAGAATTTCGCAAAACTTAGAACTGTGTCGTCCGAAAGAATGACTTCATGAAGTGAAATAAAGTACTCCTTTTTTGTCTAAGCAAATGTAACTCCAAAATGATTCAGAAATCTGATGGTCAGTAATCATTCGATTTTTTTTTCAACGTCACTGAAAAAAACAACAACAAAATTTCATGGAAAAGTACGTACGCATCGACTGAACCAGTGTGGCTCGGTTCGATCCAAATTCCACTGGGTAAAAAATGGCATTATATTCCACAATATTGGTCACCTCCATCGTCAAAGGAATAATGCCTTTCATCATGTTATCATTTCCAACCATTCCAAGTAATTACACTCTTAATGGGTCGGGTGTGATAATCCAACAATATCAGAACGTCTTTTTTCCCGGGAGAGCCAGCCACTGATACGAATTACATCATACTCTTCGTAAACGGAAGTCCAACGCTCAATAATCAAACTTGTTATGTTGACAAGAAATAATATCACACTGTCTCTTTTTCTTACTTTGACTAATCGAACACTGTTGACAAACTCCTTACATGTATGTTCATAGTAAGCTTTATGCTTTGCCATGAGAAATAAATAAAATAGAGAATAAGTGTACAAAAAGTTTCTTCCATAAAGTTTCATCGGGTAAAACTATCGAGGTTGAAATAAAAAAAATGCTGGACAGGTACTTGCGTATTAAGGTGAAATATATAAGTAAATGAATAGAAGAAGAAGGTACCCTGTAAAACTAATATAACGTTTTGATATTGTACTTGAAAAAGCCGTTAATGGTAATCTAAAAACCGAACATGACAAGGAGCACTCGGCGGGTGTGACCGGTCGGCAGGAGATACTCATACCTCCATGGCACCTGATCCCACCTATGATGTTTCGGAGGTCCGTGTTTGCTCTGCTCTTATTTTGTATTGTTTTATGAAATTTTGTGTTTTAATATTATTAGTTATCTCCATATAACCCATTTGTTTTTTTAACCTCTTACCAACTTGCCATGTAAAGGGCATGTAATGCAAGATGGCTCCTATCTTTCTCTGTCGGCAATTATCACTGGAGTTGATTTAAAAAAAAAAAATAAGGTCAATCGTCAAGGTCAAGGTCAAGGAGTAAGAAATCATAGCAGGCTCGGAAATATCTTGTCACAGGTAATGCACATGTCAAATATGAAAGCCCTATCCCTTCTCAATATAAGGAACAAGCTATGATTGTGAAACACTGATGACCCCGTATGGCAACATAGCGAAGATTAAATTTTTCTTAAATGCAAATGATATATTATTACACAAAGTAGGGTTTTCTCACAAGAAATACTATTGTAAAATACAGAATCTCTCGCACCACCTGTTCAAAAGTTATGGCGAAGGATACATTTTTGAAAGGTAGGTCAAACTCCAAGGTGAAAGGGTCGAGTTATTGATTTCTTAAGAAAGGTCACAAGTAATACATATTTGAAGGATGAAAACCCTAACACTAACTGTTCAATAGTTATGGCCAAGGTAAAAGTTTTTGAAAAGTAAGTTAAACTCCAAGGTCAAGGTCAAAGGATAAAAGTTCTTGGTATCCAATGAAAGGTCTAATGACAAGGATTACATATGTGAAGTATAAAAGCCCTAGCCCTTACTATTCAAAAGTTATGGTCAAGGTTGAAGTTTTTTCATAAGTACGGAAATCGTAAAGGTCAAAGTTGTAGGTATCTAATGAAAGGTCTTGTCACAAAGAATATATATTTGAAATATGAAAGTCCTAGTTTCTACCGTTGAAAAGTTGTGACCAAGGTAAAAGTTTTTGAAAAGTAGGTCAATTTAAGGTCAAGGTCAAAGGGTGAAATTCTTGATTTCTAATAAAAGGTCTAATGACAAGGATTACATATGTGAAATATAAAGGTCCTATCCCTTACCATTCAAAAGTCATGGTCAAGGTTAAAGTTTTTCATAAGAATGGAAATCTCCAAGGTAAAGGTCAAAGTTATTGGTTTCCAATGAAAGGTCTTGCCACAAAGAATATATAAATGAAATATTTAAGTCCTAGTTTCTACCATTCAAAAGACATGGCCAAAGTAAAAGTTTGGAATTTTTGTGTAAAAGTGAGTCAAACTCCAAGGTCAAGATCAAATTTGGTGGTACCCAAAGAAAGGTCTTGTCACAAGGAATACACATGTGAAATATGAAAGTTATAGTTCCACTACATCAAAAGTTATGGGCAAGGTTAAAGTTTTTGTAATGGACGGACAGACTAATGAGATTTAATGTACCCTCGCTTTCGCGAAAGCGGGGGACAAAATAAGGAGGTAGAAAGCTTTTTAATGCAACATTTTCACAGGGTATTAATCGGTTGTAATGCGCTAATCCAATTGTATTATCTGACTAAAAATTGTACAGGTTTTTTGCATGATTCAGAAATTATATATTAAATTATCTTTATTACAGCAATCAAAGAAAATTCGGTTAAGATACATATTGGCAACTAACAGTTACTATTACGTAAAATCCATTTAGAAATACAATAAACTCTAAAAATATCTATGTATAGGCGTATCAGAGAGATGAAATTTCCTTTTTAATTTTGTAGTCACTTACGACATGTTTCTATTCTTAAGAATTATGTAATTATGGTATACATCTGCGAATTAATCAATTTTCCGGGATTACTGTTTGGCTTTATCATTTGACCGGAGCTAGGAAGTCACGAATTTGTCAAAAAAAAAAATGAATTGTTCTATAAAGGAGCTAAGTGAAAGAAAATTATGTTTTGCACTTCATGATTCTTCAAAATGGAGAATTTTTTGTATAAACTATTTTAATCTACCAAGTTTCTCTTATTGAAATACACTGATTGATTCCAATTTAATTCTTAATCCCCGCAGTGGTTAGAGCCTTCGAGGTTTCATGTCACTGAATGTGTTGGCAAGAAGATCCATAGGTAAAGGTGCTCAAAGCGCGCCCTATGTGTCGATTACGGGATTAAATTTGCAGACCTCCACTGGCAGATGTTAGTTTCTCTGTATGAAAATGAAATTTCATCGAAAGGACGTTTGAAAATTCATGTGAGCATGTGAATTTTTCTACCTCCTCAGATTGACGTCACGTGCTTTACGTATGAACAATTTCTTTAAGGAGGTAAAGTTATTGATAAATAAGTTGATAACACTGGAATATCAACAATCTCATATTGTCGAATTTGACGATACAATGACCTTGTAACCAAATATTATCTACCATTTAGTCAAATGCCGACTGACGTTTTTCACACTAACTGATAGATCATAATTCACACACCGAGTTCTCGACAGTTTTTTTTTTTCATTCATTCCCCGATCATGACAAGAAGCGTACGTTGGGTGTAACCGGTCGGCAGGGGATGCCAACTCTCCCACGACACTTTATACCAATCTGATGTTCTAGTATTTCGTGTTTGTTCTGTTCCTTATTTGTATTGTTTAATAGACTTTAGAGCTCGAGAACTGTTTGATATCTCCATATATTTCATTGAATGGACCACACTCTTTGACACCTTCATAGTTCATGCATTTGTGGGTAAATATATTTTGTTTTGACGCATATACCAATTTTGTTTTGACACATATACCAAGTCCACTTCATCTTCTAAAAACAGACATACTTGCCCAATTAATCAGAATAATGAATGACGTAATCTCGGGAGATTTTAGGATTTAACACAATTGAAGCCCGGGGACAAAGTATCGATTAAAATCCCTTTCAAATAATGGAGGTTGGTGCCAAGTGACAGATGTTGTGTCTGAATGAACCTAGTTAATCGAGGAATCTGGGAGGAAGCCGAGTATTGTTAATGAATATTGTTTTCTTTTCTGTGTATCGCAATTTTTTCCAAGGCATGTAGCAACTGGGAGAGCACAGGGCCTGCCAAACACCTCCCCGCACTTTTTTCCGCAAACATATAACTTTTTACCGTCAAAGATGTTCATTGAAAGGCTGATTTGGTGAAAAAAATTGATATTGGTACTGAAAAAGTTATTATTTTTTCTTTTTACAATGTTTCTATATCAACTTCAAAAGTATCTAGTTGATTAAAGGAGACCATTGTCTCCTGGGAACGATTTGAGTATATATATTTTTGTGAGATCATTGTCTCCTGGGAACGATTTGAGTATATATATTTTTGTCCTTTAAAAATAAACAGTCTTGGGATTTTCTATGCGCCCGGATCGATAGATATTGTTATTGTCCTGTCTGTCTGTTTGTATGTCTGTGTTCAACTTTAACCTTCGCCATAACTTTTGAACCCTAAGAGAAATAGAATTCATGATATTAGGTGTGCATACTTCACTTATTAAGTTCTTTCTATTGACACCAAGGTCAATGAGCTGGTGACCTTGAATGTGGCGTATATACTTAAAATAGCTTTTCTCGAAATTTATTGCTACCATGCACACAAACACGCTTGTTTTGGTTTGATTTTTTGAAAATATATCTTGTATCACTTTGTCATGTTTTAATTTATATAATTAGTTTTAACCCAATCTAATTAAAATTAAATGTTAGATCCGCTCGCATACTTGCTACACTACATCTACCAACATCCCATAGAGGGTCACGTCAGATTCTATCAACCAATCAAATCGTCGCCTGCAAAATCACCGTATATTGTTGAAGCGAATAAGTCTAGAGCTGTTCCGAATTTGGCCTCTGACGTGATCCTCAATGGGATGTTGTTAGATGTTTATGTAGCAAGTATGATATTTAATTTTGATTAGATTGTATTCAGATATATCTGAAAGATTCTTTGAAGCGTATATATACTAATGTACCTTTTTCTAGCTCCACTAGTATTTCATTATCCTTACCGATATATCAGATCAGGTCATCTTCCAGGTTACACCCACCTACATGTATCAGAACCAAGAAATGGAAGTGTGACAAGTTAGACCCTGGAATTTTAGTGAAATAAGAGGCAGAGTAAAAGCATTAACTGTGGATATTTGTTTATATTTCAAAGGAAATAACTTTTAATACATTTTAATTACATTTGATACAACGTCTTAAGAACACTTCATATAGGGATTCCTTTGTATCAACAGGTCTTTATGATCGGTTTAAGGGCATCCATGATCGCAGATAGACATTTTAAAAGGCTTTTCGGCTTTCTGAGTAGATAGCGTTCATTTTTTTTCCTCCGTCGGTGTTAATAGGTGTGTTTTATCAAAACAATAATACCAATTTTGATAAAATGTGTTTGTTAACCTATGCATATTTTTATATTATCTGTAAATGTATTTGAAAAATGTACGTAATATAAAAATTAAATGAACATTGAACTGTGTTATTTTTATGTAACAAATACCTTTAATGTATGTACAAATTATGTATATGTTTACATTGATTTTTCTCTTAAAAATCCAATCAAGTTGGTAGCAATCC
>PRKT01000019.1:309045-356862 GCA_003671525.1 Saccostrea glomerata | reverse complement strand
GGGGGGGGGGGGGGGGGCTTTTTTCCCCAACATTACTTATACGATAGGAAATGTTCATTGAAAGGCTGGTTGGTCCACCCAACTTTAAGTGGAACATGTATGAGGAAATATGTATGGTACGTATAAGAAATTGGTACTGAAAGAAGTTGGCATTGAAAAATATCCCCCCCTCCCCCACGAAATAGGATTTCCGACTTTTCGCAATTTTTCTTTTTATGGTTTCTTTTTGCTTAGGAACTTTTTCAAATTAGTTTTAAAAAATTCTCTGGCTGCCCCCCCCCCTTTCAAAAACGATGCTATGTGGCTGGTCTGTTAATTTATTTATAAAAATATATACATTGTTAATATAAATTTTGTCAGTACTTCAGTAAGTTGTAATTAATATAAATTGAGATGTTCGATAGCTCTTCAAATTAAATTGATTAAAAAAGATTTTTATTTGTCCAATATTTTGAAAAATTTAACTGTGTTAACAGTCTGTTAATATTGCCTAAATTAATATATAGATCTGGCTCTGGTTTGGTGCAACAAAAACATGACTTGGTATGCAAATTAGTAAATCTGTTTCTCTTAAAGTCAAGGATGTTTTAGTAGTGTAGGAGTTTGTCCCCTATCTAAACTGTTTACATAAGAATACATGAATACATTATGTATCATTAAGGAATAAAGTAGAGTCTGCACTCCTTATATGAAACAAGTCTACGGTTTGGCGTACTTTAATGAAGGTTCCCACAAAAAGAGCGGTTGAAATACGCTTATTACATGAAATTGGTCTATGCGGCTTAGGTTTTCATGCCAAGAAGACCGATTAAAATGGACATAGATGTACAGTTAAATTTGTCTAGATTCCAAAGAAATTGACCAAATTAGACAACATTACTGAAAAGACAACATTTCAAGCCTATGAATTTATTAATAAGGAATTGAGAGCTTCTATTTTGAACGTTTACATCGTATTTTATAAGATTTTGGATAAGAGTACATCTGGATTAGATAAGATTCACCGTAATTACTTTGACATGGAATGTGCGTGTGTTGTCGTGGTTTTAAGAGTCAAAGGTAAAGCTGATCATTATTTATACCCCCGCTCCGAAAGGGAGTGGATGGGTTCTGTTTTACCCTTGGGTGTCTGTTCCTAACACATTTTTGGTAGCAGTTTTCTCAACAACAACTCATCGCAGATGCTGGGAATTTCAGTTATTTTCAATTGTATAAATAGTAATACGATGTCAACTTCCTGTTGACCCGTGCGTCCGTCCGTACCATACAAAACATTTTCGTCGTAGTTTTCTCAGCAAATATTCATTGCAAATGCTTGATTTTTTTAAGCACATTCTTTGCTGAGGCATGCTATATGATGGGATTATTTTAGGTTCAAATCTTATGTCAAATTCTTGTCTAACCGTGCGTCTTTCCGTACCATATATAACAAATTTTCGTCGTAGTTTTCTCGGCAACTACTCATTGCACATTCTTGAAATTTTAGCATATTCTTTGCTGAGACATGCCATATGGTTGGATGTATTTCAAATCCGACATCAACTTCCTGGTGATCTGTGCATCTGTTTGTACCATTCATAACAAATTTTCGTTGCAGTTTTCTCAGCAACTACTCATCGCAGATGCTTAAAATTTTGTCACACTCTTTACTGAAGCATGCCATACTATGGGATACAGTTTTGTTCAAATCAGATGTCGACTAACTGTTTATCCGTGCGCCTAATTTTCGTCGCAGTTTTCAGCACATTCTTCTTGAGGCATGCAATACTGTGGGATTGAATTTTAATGAATATTCCTATTGATCCGTGCATCTGCCCGTAACTGAACTTGTGTTTATTAACATGATAGCGCATATTTACATCAGAGCGGGGATATTATTAGTGAGCATTGGCTCACAGACTTCTTGTTCAGTTATAAATTAATATAATGATTACCAGTCAATCATGCATATTTGCTTGATAATTTTTTTTTTTAAATGTTAACTCATGAATGACAATTTGTAAAATTACAGCCCACTTTTAAGTTGGAGATAATATACTAAAACATCGTAAATTAATTTTTATAAGAAGAGAACTTCATCATTAATCTATATACCAGTATAGAATTAAATTAACAAGATGATCAAAAGCTGTTGGGTTGAAAAATATACTTCATGCATCTACCTGCTTAGTCATTTTTGTGTTATCAAAATCTGCAGCGAAAAATAATCTTTAAAAAGTCTTAGAGTAACCTCCCGTTTTTTTTTTTTGTTTTTTTTGTTTTTTTTGTTTTTTTTGTTTTTTTTTTGTGTAGAATTACTTGATATTGAATATAAATGCAAGATTTTTTCGATTGACGCAAATTTTGCTCTGTATGACAATAAGAATCTAGAAATGAATCATTGACTTTTTGTGAACAAGTTTCTCTAAAGACATTTTTATAAGAATGGATCATGAATAACGTTACGAATCGCGATAAAATTAAAGTTGATAATTGTTATAAAAACTATTACGTTAAGAAATTTGAAAAAAGTAATTTGTCCTAGAAACTTCGCTTTTTCTTGATTGTCATTTTCCAACGACCAGTTGTTCCATTTCCGTATTATTATATAATGTCTTATATTATGTAAGTTGTCTCTAAAATGGATATGCAGCTAGCCAACGATCACTTAAAACACTCGAGGAAAGCTTCCGAAGTTCTTAGCAATTATAGTTTCGTATATCTAGAAAAATAACAAGAAACATATATTGACGCAAGCGTAAAAAATCGGCCGCAAACATATCAATTGTTCCTTTCATGAAGCAATTATAGAAACTGAAATGCGTGATCTGTTTTTAAAATATCTTATATATTTATCTATTACGACATTAAATGATTTTCTTCATACATGTTCAGTATTACATGTATATAAGCAAACTACCCCTGGTTCTATGCGTCTTCACACTCAGTTTAGTACAAACGAAGTCTGGTGGAATTTGATGTTTACATGTAAGTAGCATTTACATTAAAAAATTAAAACTGAAGTTTAAAGTTATCTATAACAAGAGATAGTTTTACTTTAATAAAAATGCAAAAAAAAGTCCCTCTAGATCCGCCACTACATTTCTTCTCTTTCAGCTTCTTTGAGATGTAGCGGGAAAATTCTTGGTACATTTTAAAACACGCGTTATCCTTGTCTGCTAGAGCAAAATCTCGTAATATTCCGTCTTTTTATAAATTAACATTTAACCATATTTTTGAAAATTCTCCGTAGAAAGTGTTTATACATATACATGTGTACACGTCATCTTAAAATAAATACGTAAAACAAATCCTGTTTTTATAGAGAAAGTAAAATTGTTTATATATAACGCGGTCTTTGCTACAGACTATGCCCAACACCGTGTCCTAATTTTCTCCGCACCTCTGTCCTGTCACAGTTTGGCAATAAGGATTCGATGAAATATTTACTCCCGTTGATACAGTTTATAAAAATTTTGATTTTATGGTTACTGAGCGTTTTGTTAAATATTTAGACACTCTTTTTAATACACTATTATATGAATGTTATTAAATATTTTTTATCAAAATTGTTTTAATAACTCCGCAGAAACGCACGGCGACTTAAAACAACCGACCGCCTCCTGGCGGCCGGTAATGAATATTGAAAGCTGCCGAAATAATATAAAATAAAATCAGCAGTGCCCTATACGTGTACTTAGACGTCTCTTCGATAATTTTGCTCACATATAGAGACGCCACCATTTGGCCGAAGAGGTCTGTTCTTTAATAATTACAGATCTATTATTATTTTGTGCCAGCGCCTACTGTGACGGTCCCATCTTATTCGATGGGCTTGTCTCCGCATGCCGTAGATTCGAACCCGGAACTACGAAGATCCACTCCTTTAACCATGTCCAAGAAAATGACTATTCGTGTTGTATTTACAGGTACATGTAGACAATTAATATTCTTGGAATCAATTTCCTTTTTTATTATAAAGTTCCTTTATTTTTTTTCTGTTGAATGTTTCGAAGTCATGCTTAACGTACAATTTATTTTAGACATTAGTAGACATTCTATTCATTGTCTTTGTTTTCCAATTAATGTCATCCTCTATCCATGGCACCTGATCCCACCTCTGATGTTTCGGAGGTCCTTGTTTGTTCTGCTCCTATTTTGTATTGTTTTATGGACTTTGAGATTGAATACTGTCCGTTACTAAAATCTCCATATCCTTCCATTTTGTCCAATTAACATTGAGTTTAAATTAACTGAAATATTAAACTATTTGAGAGAAAATGACATAAGCAATTCTTTCAATAAGTATTTTGGAATTCATTTTGTTTTAATTTATACAGATGCTGCATTTGCACTCCAGCATTCAAAATAAACAAAAAGAGGTTTAAATAAAGCAAAAGCTTGCTGAGAGCTTTAACAGTTGTCCTAATATAGTTCCTATTCGAACGAACAGCTATAGGACTAGTCACCAAATAATGAAAAGATGAAGCTGCATTAAAGGATTACTGTGTTTCGATTTCAATGTAAACAAGCGGATTCAGTTCCCATTCTTCAAGTCTCTCGTAGAAATTCAAAGAGAAACAGCATTTATTTGCTAATTCTTACAGTCTTTATAAAGAAAACATACGTATATTAAGTGCGTGCATATTTTACAGATTTCTTCAAAAGCGGGAGAATCGCCCACCAGGCGTATTTGTTCGAGCGTTTGTGTCTAGGGACAGTAATGAATTGTTCCTTGTGTCACAGATTTGTATCCCACAGATGGAGACCGATCTTTTAGACCACATAAGCCGAATTCAGAAGACCCCGCAGGCAGTGGCCTGAGATTCGAACCCGCGACGTTAAGAGCAACTCCAAATCCCTGACTCGAAAACAATCGCTTTATTTACACTGGGCCAAGGGGGCGACTTTTAATTTTTATTTCAAATCACAAAGAAAAAAATTTCAGCGCTTATTAGCAGATATGCTGTACATGTATATCAAGATCTTTTATTAAAATCCTGCCTGATTATTGACTTAGTTGTGTAGCTGACCAAAGAATCAATAGAAACTTTAAAATCATACAATGTCATATTATGCAGGAGTCAAGAAAGCTCCAAATCAATGCTTTTGGGGTCAGTGTATTATAGAAACATAGGTTTGAAGTCTGTCCTGTATTGATTTATTTTCCTAAAAAGGCGAGTGTCCGGTAAAAAAAAATTAAAGAACAATGAGATATTTTCTTTCCAAGGCATCGACTTAATTAAGGAATGGAACTTATTCTTTACTGCTGTAATATAGATATTAGAAATATGCGCTTTTGAGTGAGGATGTTGAACATGATATTTTGCGTTTGTCTAATCTCGTCAACAAATATGCTGACAATTTTAGACAACAAGAAAGAATTTCTTCACACTTTTCAATCCAAGTTCATGCACATTCGCAATGGTAATTCCAGCATCATTTGCGCATTATTGAGTATATTTTCAATTACGTATTTATGGATAGGTCATTGGTACAGTGAATATTGTTATTGATAAACCAGTCTCCAAAACATATCGTCCTTAACACCATAAGGCGTTAATGTGAATCTGTTAATCTGTCGGTTGCAAGAAGTTAATGTACCACTTAAATAAAACGAAGACCATTCTAGAACAATAGCACATTTCGATTTTAACGCTTACAGAGTACATGTACCTTCGTCAATATATGCACTGGATTTGTTTTTAAAGTCGTCGTTATGCAAACTCATATTTACATACAAATATGAATTATTGATTATTATATTAAGCATAGAACTAATATATTCCACTACCGCTAATTCGTGTAAATAGAGAGAGGGGTCGGGTTAGATATAAAGGATTTATATTTGATTTCCTTTCTCAATTGTTTTAAAGTCGTTTTTTATCAAGTTAAAAAGTAGAAAATTACCTATTGGGCCTTATTTTATTATTTCTGAAATTAAAAAAGTACATGCAATAACACCATGATGATCTTCTCATGCAGATTATATCACTTTGTCAAATCCTTATCATTTTTTGTTTATTAAACGAAGAAATTTTGTTTGCATTTTATAAACATTGAATTGAATTTTAAGATATATCGTGTCTATATTTGAACATCGTGAACATTAATATCTTTTAAACTCATAAACCAATTATTTATTAAGGTCATAGAAATTGTTGGAGGATAATTTTCAAATTTTCAATCAGTGTCATGTACTAGTATATAATTTACAAATGGATTGTTTATCTGTCCCGAACACGAGGAGTCTTGCTTGTCATCTGAAAATAGCCCCCAATCATTCCATTTCCTTAGAAAACGGTGCATTTATTAACTGCTTATTGAGGTTTCAACAACGCATGGTACTACAGATTTAAGAGAAATACAGTATGCATTATAAAGTAACGAGAATTATTGTTGCCTGTAATTGGCTTTGAATACTGTCTTTCAGAAATATGTAAAAATTGATGGATTTTCCTTATCAGATAGCCTAACGAGAGACGCACATACTAGTATCAATTCGATGTTAACTTCATACCTACTGTACATCTATTTCCATGCTTAATGTTTACATTCGATGGTAACTTCTTAGCTACTGTACGTGTACATCTACATGTTTTTTCATGCTTAATGGAGACTACAAGAATTAATTTCTAGTGTTGTTGCGTTTTTAAAATATTTTCTTCTGAATTTCTTTTAACGAAGACCCGGGCGCACAAACTCAGTCCAATAGTCATTTTATAGTATACAGTTATGGAATTGGTACGACCATTTGACTTTTCATGTTGAAATGTTTTGACCTAATAGTTACATTGCTAATAACATGACGTCACGGACTCGAGATTCCTGGAACGCCCCGCCCACTGAACACTTTGATTGGTTAAAATTACTTAAGGAATGACTCTAATTCTTGGCCAAATTATTCGATGATAACCTGGTTTGGGTCAGTTTACGCTTTACAATCCGCGAAGCGCATTATAAAAAAGCGTAAACTGACCCAAACCAGGTTATCTTCGAATAATTTGCCATGAATTAGAGTCATTCCTTATAATTTAATTTTAAAATAATTAAACAACTGTGGGCGTAAAATTGTGTTGCTTTTTATGAGTTCAAATTTGCTGCTCAATAATACATCCCTAGTAACGGAAATGATATGAAACAAGGGGAGGTAATAACTGATATACAGATCTAGCAGTCATGATGTTTGTGTACACGAGGTAAGATCGAGCTACTGTTTGAAGTTAAAGGTACATTTATTAAATCTGGAATTTCCCATGAATTCCAAGGACTGGAAATGAGGGGATTGTATAGATACAGATGATTCAGCTGGTTGTGAAGGGTGTGTGTCCCCATACCAAACCAGGTTATTAAGAAGCGTTCCTTTTTTGGTAATCAACCAATGAGAGACTAGAACACAAACAAAATTAAATTATTAATAAATATTCATGAGGGAGTAGTTCCTGGGAGTAGCTCTGATTTCTCAGGGAGTAGTCCTCAGATGATGGAAAGAGTCTTTATTCGGGGAAATAGGCAGTTTTATGGTATTAATTTTATATAGAGTTACTGTAGTATTACAGTAGAGGTATAATAATTTATTTAGTATTTTAGTTGTTTCATAGAAGATATTCCGGATTTGTATTACCTTAATTTCCCATCTGGTAGTTTTTAGTTAAACCTACTCTGTCCCTTCTATAAATTTGTTCCTCCAGGGTATTAAGTCTTTTTAGCTTAGTCTATCTTTAGTTGGCTTATACTCCCTTTCTAATGGTTTCTTTTCACAATGGTAATTGTTAAAAAAATCGGAAGTTATAGTTCGGGGATCTAATGTTAATAAATTAATTATTAATATTAATATAATATAGTGTATTAAAGAAGATGGGTGATAAGGCAGACGAAATGCCTATAGTGCGACAGACATGAAGTGAAGAATTAAATCTCAATTATATACATATTTTATGTGATATTACATCTAATATTAAAATATACTTATTTGAAAACTCTACAATTTACAAACATCTCACAAAGACAAATAATTTGCGTACTAAAAACATACACACACTAAAAAGGACAGCAATATCATTTTTTCATACTTTAATAATTTTTTTTTCAATATGAGTATTAGTGGGTATTCTCTCCATTAAAAAAAAAGATAATATTAAGAGTTTGCAATAAAATAAACATTTTTTGTTTTACAGAAATATGGAGTAAGGATCGACCCACTTTACCTAAAACTACACTTTTCTGACAAAGCATTTGCATTTTTCCGAGAAATACTTCAAGTCCATGAAATCAAGGGTCATATCACAAATATGATATAAATGCCACAATGCATAATGAGCTGTGTAGCGTAGTGTTAGCGCGTTGGTCTAAAATAAAAGAGAAAAAAAGCGCGTCATAAAGCAATATAATTCTCCGCATTTTTATTGCTAGTGTTCGAATCTCACGAATACTAACATAAATTTTCATAAAAGAATATTTCTTTCCGAGACTTTTTTTTTCTCGGAAAAGTTTTGTTTCTCTAATTACTTAATTCACAAAATGGATATGATTGCATGTAATATCTGAAGCTATAGGCATTCTGCACGCCTTGTTCCCCCATCTTCTTTACACATTTGTAATGCAAATTATAAAGCACAATTAATCATATTTTATAATCAGTAACATATATGTATACATACAAATGTGGTCATTAGTTACCAAAAGAATTAATCTTATGACACATTAACCATGTTAACGATATGAAAATGCAATGGAAAAGATCAAGGGACACCTATTTCATCGTTTAAAGTAAATGTACACGAATATATTTTCAAGTAATGATATAACGGGATATTTTGAAAATAGAATCAAGGCTGATTTATCGTATTCGCATTCATTAAATCCCATAAGACGGTGCGAAGTCACTAATCTGTACCTAATCTGCATTAAAACCTTTTTGAAAAAATACTAAAAGCGTCCTTTCAGATCAGTCTCTGAATATTTCATTCAAACGGATTAAATGAAAACATTCCACTTCAAGTAAGATGTTTGACATCAGTTGTACGCTTGTAGTGATAATATGATAATATGTTATTATCATTTTCGCCCTGAACCACAGAACGCGCTTCATAGTGTGAAAAATGAATCGGTATAATAGACATAAATACGGCTTCAAGCAGTGGACCGCTTCAGTGTATAGGAAGTTTTTCTTCAGTGACTGAGCGCGTAGCTCAGGGAGTAGGAGCAACTGATTGTCATTTATCACAATCCAGGCTAATTTAGTGATAATAGCTACATGAGGTCAAACTCGGCTGTGCAATGAATGGAATATAATTCGAAAAGTGTGCCCAGGTAACTTTTTATCATTTGTTTGGGGATTTTTTTAAAATATAATTTTTTTTCTTAAACAAGTTGCTAATTTGATTAAATTTTTAAAAGGCATAAACGTTATATAAATTTCAACTAAATTCAGAGAGATTTGTATTTTACTGTGCTACCTTTGATGAATGATATGAGCCTTGTACATGCTAAAGAAATAAGCAATACTTTACAAAAAAAAGAAGTTAAGTTTTTCTTTTAAGTTTGTCTAGACAAATTGATCAGTAAATTTGTTGGAGTCTTCGTTGTTTGCACGACTAGTAAATCTAAAAAAAATAAATTACGTCTTCATAATTTTGATGTGTGAAAACAGACAACATCTAGGCTAACGTGTAAATAAATTTACTTTTTTTTAATACAAGAAAGGGTACACATCTTTTTTTTTAATAATGAAGGAAATTGGTACTTTCGAAAAACCTAAATTTTAAATTCATTTTCATCTTGGTTTAAATTCAGTTTTCATCTCCCATTTGCATTAGAAAAAGATCTGTGTGATCGTATATATGTCTTATTTTGTGTAATTTATTTTCTGTTCTCACCGAGAATAAATATTTTACGATGTTAAATGGCAATATTTTCTTATATTCAATTTAAAATGAATTATCAAATGTTTACCTCAGAGTATCCTTTCTATTTGATAAGCGATCTGTGAAGTAATTATTCAACTTTTAGCATAAAATTCAACAAAAATGTTAAGCACCCCTGATCAAAGGTGCTACTCCATCAAAAAACGTCATTATTGAATTAACTACAGCAATCGGCATTATGATCTTTTCTAGAAGTAGAAAATAATTTTATTTTATATACACAAAATGTATAAAATACAAACATAAAGACATGAGGAATAAAACGGATATCACCCTTTCCGATGTCAACACAGTGGTTCCGTTATTTGTATAAAATGCACACGAACTCAATATAAACAAACATGTACTTACGGACCTATATTTTTCTTTGCAGGACATGTGTACTTTCTGGTTCTGATTCATATTGAAAACAAGAACCTTTCCTGGATCAATTTATTAAAATCAACAACAGTTTCCTTTTCTTTCTTCATCATGTGAACCAAGTTTTGAAGATTACTGTCTAATCCGAATAGCAAACATTCCAATAAGAGAAAAATGAACGAAAAAAACCCAACAAATTATGGAAGGTTTTATTGAGAGGATAATCATGTCATCGATGTAGCAGAAAAAGGATACAATAATAAAATTAAAGGATTTCGCCTCGCCACAACCAAAATGAACGATTCTATTAATAACACAACGACAGTAATGGAGGATTTATGTCCTCATTCCGGCGTAATTTCGTGGTACACTTGTATCTTTGAGCTATATGCACCAACTGCTTTGTTTGTGGACAAATATATCAGTCCCGTGCTTTATTTCATCGGGCTCTTTGGGAATACCCTGACAATCAAGATTTGGAGCAGACGGATCAGAAAGACCAATACATCGGCATTGTATTTGACAGTTCTGGCTTTATCTGACCTTTTGTTACTATGTCTGCATTCCGTCATGGAACTTCAATTTACATGGGGCGTGAGTACCCTTAACAAACCTACGTGGTGCCCCGTCTTCTTCGTTTTTTATATGTTTGCTCAATACATGAGCCCGCTTCTCATCATGGGATTCACTCTCGAACGGTTCATTTCTATTGCCATTCCATTCAAGGGTGAGCGGTTTTCAAGGAGAAACCGCGGTGCATTAGAAATCGTTGTGATAATTTTTGTTTCCATCCTACTGGCAGTACCTCAGATATTTGGATGGGCCGTACTGGCAGACGGCGAATGTCAGGGTACAGGATCCGACTTTTTCGAAACTTGGATTTGGGTTAGTGATATTCTAGTGTTTTGCGTATTCCCAGTTGTCTCCTTGGTGTTGAATATCCTTGTGATAAACGCGGTGTCTCGTTCAATAAAACTTAGAAGGGATACTGCACCGTCCTTCGAAATGAATGGATATAGTAGCAAACTTTTAAAAACAAAGTCGAAAGACAACAATCGAGTTCGTTTACGCATTTCCACGGTTACACTACTCTGCGTCTCATTCTATAGAATTATCACCGTTATTCCAGTAGCTATAATATTCGCGTTACAGTACAGAATTCCACCCGGAGATCAGACTTTATCCGTGAGAGATATAGGATCAGACTCAACCTGGAGAGCCTTTTTTGACTATTTCACTGCGAAAAAGATAATTGATGAAATCGGACTTTCGCAATACTCCTGTAACGTTTTCCTCTATTATATAACGGCAAATTACTTCCGGAACGAAGTGTGCAGACTCTTTCAGTCATTGACTGAGTGCAGAGTGAGAAATTCCGATGCTCGAGGACGCAAAAGTGGCACTGACATTTCAACTAAGGGAACTGTTGTAAGTTTGCGGAAGTCATTTTATGATTAGAGGCTGAAATGTGAATTCAATCTTTTCGATTATCTGAAAGGAACTGGCCCTAGCTTAATGAAGCAGTAACGTATGAGTATGTGATAAAACATTCCAATTTACAGATATTTATTGACTTTCTTTTTTCTCCAATAAATCACCATATCATTATCATGAATGCATGTTTTATGCTTTTAACAGAACTGAATCAGATCTGTTTTTGTATGTAACTTTACGAGTCGCTAAGATTTCAAATTGATTTTGTTGTGCCAAGAATTTGGATTAAATTCAATTCTTATCTTCAACTTGAGTGTTCTTTTTTCTTCTTTTTTTTTAATAAATGTGTATATTTATTGACAAAGATGGGAGGCTTTTGTCGCCATACATGTATACTTAAAATTTGGTCTAAAAATTGTGCAATCAAAAGAAAATTTTATTTTTCGTATCACAGAGATGATTAGTTTTCTTTTCCCACGTTATCATTTCCTGATAATTTGTATATATTGGACAACCTTGCAAAGTAATTTCCAAATCATTTTTAATATATATTTAAAAGTCATCCATATCTAAATTTCGACTAAAAACACGGCAATTCCCAAACATAATCAAGTTTTTTTTATGTGACATGTATGTATATTTAAGTAAACTATGCATGCCTGATTTCAGTTCATACGAGCATTTTCAACAATGCCACACGCATCGTGTAAATTGGTGTGTTTAGTCTGAGAAAACATATTTCTTGTGGTTGTTTGTAAATTCAAAGTTATTCTACAACATCTTACGTCATACATTTGTTTAAAACAATCCGATATGCAAAAAAGCTGGGTTAAATAGATGATATAATGCGGATTGTCTCAAGCGGAACTGAAAATCGTACATCAAGAGCCACATTCCAGAGAAAATAATCCCTATCAATTAGTATATGGGAATTGTTTCACCCACGATGTCTACTTTTTGTGGAAACGCTGAATCCGAAGATGGATTGAGAGATTTGTTTGCGTCAGTCTTTGTTTGACCCATTTCGCATGACATCTGCATAATATATATATAATGGTAAATCATCATATAATGGTATCTGCATGACGTTTTGAAAGCTAAACTTAGGGAAGGTCTGGAGACGAAAACTTTAGACATATATACCACAGAATAAAAGAATTTTATAATAACTCTTGAATGAAAGTTTTGAAGAGAAAAGATATCTACAAAGAACAGGGCGTTAAACACAGATCCTGGAAATGTCAGAGTTGGGATCAGGTATCCTGGTAAAGAAAGCATCCCCTATTGACCGGTCAAAATATAACAGATTTCCCTTCGCGTCTTTGCATTTGAATGTTGTACAAGTTGGCAACTTTTAAACATACTTTAAACAAGGTAAATTTATGACAAGCAAGTTGATGAAACAATAATATCAGCAGTCTGGTTTAAAGTCATCATTTCGTAAGTTCTATGGTCGATACACTGACCTTGTCAGCAAATACAATTTATCATTGAGTCAAATGCTGGCTGACGTTTTTCATACCAATTGTTAGTCCATTATTTATACACTGAATTGACGACGGAATTTCCGTTATTTTACAATGATGACAATGAGCACGCGGCGGGTGTGACCAGTCAGCAGGAGATGCTCACTCCTCCATGGCACCTGATCTTACCTCTGATGTTTCGGAGGTCTGTGTTTGCTCTGCTCCTAATTTGTATTGTTTTATGGACTTTGAAATTGAATACTGTTCGTTATCTCCATATGCTGCCTTTTTAACGAGATATGTAAAGAACAAATATATCAATTTGAACTTAGGTATGTTTTTGTGTTATTATGCAGCATATGTTATTCAATCTTTCTTTCTAATAGGTATTTCACTGAGAAAAAAAACCCCAAAAGGGTTTGTAGTTATCGTTTGATTTTAAATTGATATACCAAAATAAATAAAATTTACAAATATAGAACACAGAATATAGTGAACATTACGTATATGCAATCAGTTGTAGTCTATATTATGACAATTCATCAAATGCAGCTTACGGCGACTGAAACTTTAGTGGAACATTTCACAAAATCACCAGACATTTATCAGCAAAATAGCTTCACTTGAAACGTGTAAAGATATATAAAACCAATAAATCGTTGATTGGTATAAGATGTACACGCATATTGCTTTGCATTGAAATTAACCACATATTCTCTCGAAATAAAATTATTTCTTACAAGCACGGAGCTTTTTTTGCAAGCAAAGGCTTTTTGGTCAACTCCACTCCCAAGAGAGAAACAACATGATCAATTTTCTAGGAAGGAAAGCATTTCATTTACTCGAGTACAAATTTTATTGACGCATGTGGTATTTAGTGAACCAGTAATAATATTTCATTAGTATACATTTGAAGACGTCGGGAATCGTAGAACAATGTCTGTTGTCATGTGGATTCTTTACTTGAACACGCAACTCAACGGTTGTTAGCGGAATATATTTCTTATATGATTTCAATAAAAACCAGAAGTCTCTGTCGAGACTGTAGCTCTACTGGTTTGTACTTATGATAAAGAAAGAAAAAAGTACTAGTAACACTTGGGACCTAAAACTTTACAAAAGCAATAAATAGATAATGATCCTTGAATAAGTCTCTTTGTGGCAAGATTGCTTTAAAACTACAACTGTAGGAGTAGCTTTAAAAAAAATAACAGAATTTTCAATTTAAATAACTATAACAACATCAATCATCAAAATCAAAAACACAAAACTTTTGTATCTCAGTTTAGTCAACTTGTATGCCAAATTATATTATAATTAGACTCAAACTGTATTTGGAGTAGCATTTTGAAAGTATTGTATATACTGGCCTATACATGTAAGTCGGTTGTATTTTTTAAGCTTATGTTAGAAAGATTGACCTTCTAAAATACCAATTTTTTATACAGATCTGTATCTTGTCCATAAGTCGGACATATAGTTTTGGACCAATGTTTAACTCCCAAAAAGCCGACTTATAGGCGATTATATACGGTATTTCACAGAAATTTCTATTTTTAGTAACCACGCAACACCGTTCATCGAAATCAAAAACCGATATATATATATATAGCATTATGCATCTTAGTGTAGTCTACTTGTGTGTCAAGTTATATTGAAATCAGAACAAAACTGTAGGAGGAGCAGCATTTTGAAAAATTGTTTACAGACAGCATTTAAAAGCGATAAGTAGAGCTAAAAACGGGGGATCTATTCTTTCCTAAATTTGATGTGAATAACAATCAGTCAAGTCATTAATCAGTCGAGCGCCAGTTACGTGGTGCAGTATAGAAATAAATGATCACCTAAGCAATGACCGATTAATTTTCATTAATTTTCCAATAAATATAAAATCTAAGCATGGATGAAGAAAATAAATTACAATCTACAATATTTGAATATAGTGTATTAACGTTATTTACACCTGTTACAAAAACGAGCCATATACATGCACATGTATCTGTATGTATCCTCCAAATGACTGAATTCTATATTATTTAAACACTTAAATAAGTCGTTCGATCGAAGCTCAAGGTTTCCCATTTCTAGTATCTTGAAATAATCTTCGGGTTGTTAAACAAAAAATCAGATTCACAAACACTACTCGAGTTCAATGATGAAAATTATCCATAATTATAAGATGAATTGTGTTTATACTCTCGCTCGTAAGAAGGGGTATAGTGTTTTACAACTGTTGTGTATGTCTGTCCATAACTGCAGTTTTTGTCCCCAGCTTTCGCGAAAGCGAGGGGACATTAAATTTCATTCATCTGACAGTCTGAATTTCTGTCCGTACGTCACAAAAACTTTAACCTTAGTCTTATCTTTTGAATGAAAAGAGATAGGACTTTCATATTACACATGTATACACACATGTATATTACATGTAACTGTGACGAGACCTTTTTAAATACACTTTCATTTTTGACACCGTGATTTTGAAGTTTGAACTACTTAAAAAAAGAATTAAACATAACATTGAATTTGTCATGACTTTTGAATGAGAAGAGATAGGGATTTCATATTAAACACATATATTATCTGTGACAAGTCCTTTTTAAATAAAGTACAATTTTAGACCCCGAGATCTATACCTTGAAAGTTGGCGTACTTTTCAAAAACTTAAACCTTCTATTACTTTTGAATGAGAAGACAGGGCTTTCATATTAAATCTTTGTATTGCCTGTGACAAGACCTTTCTATAAATTAGACTATGGTTTTTGTGACCTTGTCCTTGAAGTTTGACTTATTTTTCAAAATGTTCGTATTTGACATGTGCATTACCTAGCTGGTGACTCGATATTTCCAAGCATGCCTTTGTTGTGCCCTTAACATAGCATTGAAAATATCAATTATCAATAGTTATCCATTCATATATCAACTCGGCATACACAAACACATGCACAAGTGAACTCAAAATACAATGTTATAGACAGACAGAGCCTGTAACATCTCTTTCATTATTTGTTGCTCTGACCTTAGACTAGAATGGGAAAGTAATAATAATGCGTATCGCGCACAGGATGACTTCTTCGACTTTTCTTATTTATGTAGTAATATTCCAGCGTCAACTGGATGAAGAGGTGAAATGAAAAGGATAAAGACAACGAATAGTATATAGTCGATCTCAAACCAGAAGTATCTGATGAGACTGTAGCTCTACTTGTTTGTGCTAAAAAGAAAGGGGAAAAAATGTAGCTCTTTAGCTTGAAATTCTGCAAAAACAAGAAATAGAAAAAAAAATCCTTTGTTCTTTGCACTAAGATTTATTGCAATCAATTTATTATTATTGCAAAAGTGTTGAATGTTGATTTTAGTATCCATCGATGGTATTCTACTTGTCTGCCAATTTACATTTAAATCACGGTAACATTTGTAAGATGAATAGCGTTTTAAAAGTATTTAACCAATTTAATTTCTAATTCAGTCTAGCAATGGCAACACCTTTCATCCAAATCGTTCATCAGAAATATGTATCTACACATGTAAGTGTATTCTACATGTTATGTTATATTGAAATAGACCAAAACTGTAGCATAAGAAATTTTCAAAGACATTTTTACATTATTGACCATGGCAATCCAAAACTAAGAAAAGGAATTATGTAGTTGTATCTTAGTGAAATTTACTCGTGTATCAAATATCGTCACCAGTCCAAATCTGTAGCAAGAGTAGTGTTTTGAAAGCATTTAACCAACATTCAATTTTTTTTAACAAAGGTAACGCTGCAACCAATATACATAATTATGTATCTGGAGTAAAGAGACTAGACAAGATTTTCCGTTCTTTTTTTTTCTTTTTTTGAGGGGAGGGGGGGAGGGGTATTACAGGTAACAAGTTGTCTTCCAACGGATCTGGCTCGTAGCGTAAGTACCCCTTTCCATTTGTTTAATATGCATTTTGTTTCGTACCTTGTATATTTTTATTTTACCTGATAACGGTATGTTAGTTTTAAATTTAAATAAGGGGGTATAAGACGATTACAATAAACTAGAAATTAATAAGATTCACATTGAAATGGAATTTTTTTAAAGCACGCATTTTGATAATTGAAGTGTATAGAGATGAACGTTATCCACGCTTCAGTTGTCTCTGAATGTACAATCAACATCTATCAGGTATATTTTTATAAGCAGATTTAAATTAATTTCGTGTTAAAATTAGGAGAAAATCCCTTAAACGAGCACTGAAGTTTCTATAAACATATCATGCAGGAAGCGTAGTCAATCAGTAAGATAAGAAAAAAACACCTTTCAAGTAGCTTTTATCAAGTAGCTTTTGTAAGAGCAAATATATTCTTGTGAAATATCATGCCTATCGGATTAATCTTCAATCTTTGTCTCATAAGCTGATCTTCGCATTGTATGATTGATTTAGGCTATATATGTAGTATGTACCAACGTTTCATAGCGCATTGGAACAAATTATCTACTGCTGCATGCCAGTTGATATAATTTTCTTGTCTTTTAATCATAGTGTCCAGACAAATCATTGGAAATCAAGTTTGTGTGATTCAATCAAGGTTGAACAAAAAAAAAATCCTATTTTATGCGTTCTGATCGATAGATCGGGGCGCATATTGCTTCTGTTCTGTTTGTCTGTCTGTTGTCAACTTAAACCATTAGAAATAGAGACTTCATATTTGGCATGCTTACTCCACTAATAAAGGTTAATGACCTAGTGACCTTGATTGTGTCCTATATGCTTTTTTGAACTTTGTTGCCGTCGAGTGCATGGTGTTTCACAAACACAACTTTTTTTTTTGACTATAATTTATTAGCTTACGAGTGATTAATATACCGGCTTGCTGTAAATAATTATGAAATTAATGTTTAACTTTTCTTTCTATCAAAAATATGAGGTTGTAAAAATACTAATTGCATTCTTAAGGTACATGTGTATTTATTCTCCGATTTTAAAAATACTATAATTCTTCAGCCGAGACACTGATAAGTTACGAGATTTAAACCAAAGTTCTTAGTATTCAAGTTGTGCTGCAAACTACGTAAAATTTCTTCCGCTAATAAATCCTTTGCTTAATATGCATAATTGGTAAATCGAATTTAATTCTACGAAGATTGAACATTTGACAATAAAAAAAGTTATGTTGCATATGCAAAACAGATACAAGAAAATTGATTTCTCACTTAATTATTATGTGGTAATTTATATGACAAAATGGTGATATGGGAAACGAAGTTTAGTAAATATGCCAACATGAAAAGACTCGACCCAGTTTCAACTATACGAAACGCTTTCCAATTGAGGTGTCTACATTATTTAAATGACATTAACTAAACTCAGACAAGATTCACTGATCAAACTGATATAAAATTCGAGCGAAATTGTACATTTGCCTGTAAAATGAAAATTAGTAGTTAAATCACTTGTGATTGCTGTTTTTAAACTAGGAAATTTTTTTTTTTTTACATTTAGTTACTTTTTATATTGACGACCAAAATATAATTAACAAAGAGACCAATAAAAACGTTTGTGAAACGTACATGTACCGTATTTCATTATCCAGATTTACTACAGGAACGCAGAATACAAACAAATCAAAACGTGTAACCTTTTAACAAATTTAAATTTTTTAGTTATTTTACTTTTTGTTTACAACCAAGAATATCGATATTGCTTATAGATATAAATTTATTGTTACATATTCTGTAAAGTGTTAGTTCTTTTAAGCTGCATTCACTTGAAAATCTGAGTAAACACTATTACCGGTATTATAATAGTAAATAATTATATTATATCAACAATAATGTACGGATACAGTTTAGATCAGTGTAGTAAACAGCATATAGTTTATTTAATAAACAAATTCTTGCGTTCTTGCTGAATACAAAATTTGATCAAAGAAAGGAAGCCTGTTTTTTGGCCTTTCTATTCCTTTGTTCCTTATAGTTCAAACATATTAGTTCTCGTAACGAGAAAGAATGGTCAATTCGGCAGAACCTCCCTTGTTTTGTGAGCCCTAAAAATTCATAAACATGTTTCTTTGGTTAGATCGAGTCAAACAAAATAAATTGCTACTGATGGTAATGTGGTTTCTCTCATAAAATCATCAAACAATATTCATGCGTGTTGAACTGCTTTCAATTAAGCTTAATATGTCAGATCTTCCATGGCGTAACTTGCGCATGCCCTTCAGACAAGCCATGTAGCAATTAGATTTGGCTACTATCATAAGTTACAATGTTCACCATCTGATTCCAAGCTGAACTTGGAAGGAATAAAATGCATGTTTTTGCAAGAAATACGTACATTATTTGATTGAAAAGTTAATCATTAAAACTGATCGACCTTCTGATGTTTAAAAGTTAATGTTTGCTCTACTCAAAAACTTGTATTGTTTAATTGAACTTTTGAGCTTGAATACTGTTCGTTATTTCCATATATTTCATTTTAACAACCATATGTGATTAATCTATTGTGAAAGATACTGTACTACATACACAAAGTAACTTTTTCTTCTTTGATAAATATTATGATAGAATTTATTACAGGAATTATATCTAGAGTACAACACAGACCTATCAGTCATATAGTACAGGTGTTATAACTAGATCCGAGTACAAAACAGACCTTAGGCTATCAGTTATACATTACAGGTGTTATAACTAGTACTGAGTACAACAAAGACCTGTCAGTTATACAGTACAGGTGTTACAACTGGTACTGAGAACAACACAGACCTAACAGCTATAAATAACAGGTGTTATAACTGGTACTGAGTACAACACACACACCTATTAGTTAAATATTACAGGTGGAATGTATCTGGTACTGAGTACAACACAGACCTATCAGTTATATATTACAGGTGTTATGGAACTGGCACTGAGTACAACACACACACCTATTAAATATTACAGGTGGAATGTATCTGGTACTGAGTACAACACAGACCTATCAGTTATATATTACAGGTGTTATGGAACTGGCACTGAGTACAACACACACCTATTAGTTAAATATTACAGGTGGTATGTATCTGGTACTGAGTACAACACAGACCTATCAGTTATATATTACAGGTGTTATAACTAGTACTGAGTACAACACAGACCTATCAGTTATATACCGGTATTACAGGTGTTATAACAAATACTGACAACACAGACCTATCAATTATATAATACAGATGTTATAACTGGTACTGAGTACAACACAGACCTATCAGTTATATAGTACAGGTGTTATGGAACTAGCACTGAGTACAACACAGACCCATCAGTAATACATTACAGGTGCTATAAATTTATCAGGTGATTTTTTATATTATGAAACTAATTAAGTCACATTTTTTATTTCAATCCTTAACATAGCTGAGTTTTTTTAAGTAACAAAATAAGATATTTTATCAAGAGGTTTGTCTTTTTAAACAAAAGAAGAATTATTTTTGGAGAAAAATGTGTTTGTTATTTATTCATTAGCTAGACTGAGGGAGTCATAATAGACACAAAATCAGACAGAAAACCATAATCATAGATTTATTACAGCAACTGACGATAAAGAAGAGAAATGATGAACTAAATAAGCAGGAAAAGGCTATTTTACATTCTTAAGAACCTTTCAAATAGACTGGTACTAGTAGGAAGTTAGTCTGTTAGCGGTTTCATTTACACAAATCAATTAGCCTGTCAAAAATGATAACAACCAATCTAAATAACTCACCTCCCATGAATTATTATTATTACAGAAAATTATTATTAAAGAAATTAATACAGTAACAGTGTACATGTACAAATATACTAGTGGAACAAAAATGTATGTATTATAATGATTTTTAATTTTAATCTATCATTTCTTTAAAGTTTGCAACGCCTTTATTATCTATAAATGTCTTTCACTGTACTTCATTTAAGAAATAAGATATCATTTTTAGAGTTTCATTGGGATGTGACATGAAGTCGGTCACGTGATCAAATTCCGTTATAGTAGATTTGATCAAGTACCGACTTCATGTCACATCCCAATGAAACTCTAAAACATGATATTTTATTTCTTATATTTATATTTTACTTTTATTCGTGTTACAAGAAAAAATAGGCGCTATTTGGACATTGTTATAGAAATGCATTATAACGTAACTATGGCGTCATATGACACCACAGTCAAGACTTTCTAATAGTCTCGTGCGGTTTGCCCAACTGCATGTTATTGAAAATTTAATGTAAATTTGATTTTGTGGCGTCGGTAGTCTAGTGGTTAAGGTGCCGGACTCCAAACCGAATGGTTGTGAGTTCGAATCCTGGCCGCGGCAAGTCGACGTTGTGTCCTTGGGAAAGGCACTTTACACGAATTTCCTCACTCCACCCAAGTGTAAAAGGGGTACCTGGCTATAGACAGTGAAAGATATTGTCAGAATGTTTGTGTTCTAGCGCTGATTACGGCAGCTTGCACTGAGAAAGATTCTGGATTGTTAAGGTCTGCTGGGGTAATAATGATTGTAAAGCGCTTTGAGTAGCATTTATGCTAGAAAAGCGCTATATAAATCCAATCATTATTATAATGTCATATAAGACAAGAGGCCCATGGGCCTTATAGGTCACCTGAGTATCATGTAACAACTTATTTTATTTCATCATAAATGGTTGATTAATACCAAAGAGCAGATTTCAAAGCATTAATGTATTTTCAGACAATGTAACACCCCCTTCCCCTGACCCAGGGGGCATGAAATTAACCATTTGCTAGATGCACCTTTCTTCATCATAAATATAAATACTTGGATCATTAGCATAATACCCAGGAGCAAAGGAAAAAGATTTTCAAAGAATTAATGTATTTTTACTGTATAATAAAAGACCCCCCCCCCCCTTACATAAAATGGCAAAACCTCTGAAACAGGGGTCATAAAATTCACAATTTTGAAAGAGGCACCCTTGCTCATCATAACTATGTACTTAGTTAGTTTATTTAATACCCAGAAGCAGAGAAGAAGATTTTCAAAGAATTAATGCATTTTCAGTATATGATCAATAGTGCCCCGCCCTATCACCAGAACCCCTTACCCAGGGCCATAAAATTCACAACTTTGGAAGAGGCATTCTTGCTCATTATAATTCTGTACTAAATTCATTTATTTAATACCCAGGAGCAGAGAAAAAGATTTCAAAGAAATAATGCATTTTCACTATATAATCTATATTGCCCTGCCCTAACTTCAGAACCCCTGACCCTGGGGCCACAAAATTCAGAATTTAGAAAGAGGCACTCTTGATCATCGTAACTATGTACTTAGTTAGCTTATCTAATACCCAGGAGCAGAAAAGAAGATTTTTGAAGAATTAATGCATTTTCACTATATAATCAATAGAGCCCCACCCTAACACCAGAACCCCTGACCCTGGGGCCATAAAATTCACAATTTTGAAAGAGGCACCCTTGCTTATCATAACTATGTACTAACTTAGTTTATTTAATACCCAGGAGCAGAAAAGAAGATTTTCAAAGAAATAATGCATTTTCACTATATAATCAAAAGAGCCCACCCTAACACCAGAACCTCTGACCCTGGGGCCATAAAATTCACAATTTTGGAAGAGGGGCTCTTGCTTATCATATCTATGTACCTACTTAGTTTATTTAATACCAAGGCGCAGAAAAGAAGATTTTCAAAGAAATAATGCATTTTCACTATATAATCTATATAGCCCCGCCCTAGAACCCCTGACCCTGGGGCCATGAATTTCACAATTTTGGTAGAGGACTCAATAGACATTACATTCATGCTAACAGTTTGCCTGCTTGATGTCCAGGAGTAAAGAAGAAGATTTTTAAAGATTTCATTAATTTCAGTGGGTTTGGCCCCTCCCCTTAGGCCCCAGGGGGGCAGGGACCATGAAATTCACAATTTTTGTTTCCCTTCACCCACAGATGCTGTATACAAAATTTGGTTGAAATTGGTTTAGCGGTTTCAGAGAAGAAGCTGAAAATGTTCAAATGTTAATAAAAAACAAGATGTGTTTGTGAAACACTGATGCTCCCGTATGGCAACATAGCAAAGATTAAACTTTTCTTAAATGCAAATTTAATGAATTGGTACCAAAAGTAGGGTATTCTCACTGGAAAACAGTTGTGAAATTTGAAAGTAGGCCAATGTTAAAGTTTTTTCAATAAGTACAAAAATCTCTAAGGTCGAGGTAATTGGTATCCAAGAAAGGTCTTGCCACATAGAATACTTATGTGGAGTATGGAAGCTCTAGCTCTAACCGTTTAGAAGTTATGGCCAAGGTTAAAAAATTTTAAAAGTAGGTCAAACTCCAAGGTCAAGGGTCAAAGTTCTTGTGATCAAATGAAAAGTCTTGTCACAAGGATTAAATGTGTAAAGTATGAAAGCACTAGCCCTAACCCTTTAAAAGTCATGGTCAAGGTTTGTTTTAAAGTAGGTCAAACTCAAAGGTCAAGGTCAAAGGGTCAAAATTTTTGGTATCCAATGAAGGGTCTTTTCACAAAGATTACATATACCAGGTATGAAGTATGAAAGCCCTATCCCTAACTGTTCAAAAGTTATGGCCAAGGTTAAAGTTTTTTCACAAGTACGGAAATCTACAAGGTCAAGGTTGTTGGAATCCAATGAAAGGTCCTTCAACAAAGAATTATGTGAAGTATAAATGTCCTGGTATCTACTGTTCAAAAGATATGGCCAAAGATTAAAATTTTCAAGTAAAAGTGGGTCAAACTACAAGGTTAAAAGGTTAAATTTTTATGGTACACAAAGAAAGGACCTGTCAAAAGGAATACACATGTGAAATATGAAAGTCAAGGCTCCACTAAATCAAAAGTTATGGGCAAGGTTAAAGTTTTAGCGGACGAACAGACAGACAGAGAGACAGCTAGACATACAGACAGAGAGACAGCTAGACAGACGGACGGACACGACAAGAACTATATACCCCTGAAACTTCGTTAACGGGGGCATAAAAACTATTACAAAGAGTTACTGAAATCATCAGTGAAATGAAATCAAATGATCTTTTATGTTGTGAAGTTAAAATTTTGAAAAAAAATTCCACATGAATGAAAATTATAGTGCGCAGTTTTCTCTCATGCTTAAAGGTACTTGGACAGAGATTTGAAGTTAATATTTTCTCATTTTTTCTGTATAATATCACGAATTATATATTTTAATAGAATTTCACACAAAAATTGATTAAAAATCTTATTCCATTTAAAAGTTATTAAAACTTTAAATTCTTAGCGGGTTTGATTGACACATCCTTGCACTTTCACAAATTTTAACTTTATTCTTAATCCTTAGGAAAAGTGGCAATTTTGATGTGTTTTAATGAGAAATATTAAAACTTTTATCAAGAAAATAATTTTATTCAGAGAAGAAATGTTAGAAAGCAAAACACCTTCACAAGTATCGCCATTCCGAACTAAGAGATGCGTGCAGAGTTTAGCAAATCGAGCACACTCGTGTTATGTACACAGTTTTTCTAAACAGGGCTCGAGTTCTGTTATTGTTTATATTTAGAATTCACCGGGTGCGTTCAATCGTCACAGTCTGCTTACCACAACTGCACGGACTGACAATATATTGTGTGTTTGTTTTGCTTTCGAACGTGTCTACTCTGAATTTTCTGGATTATAGTATTAGTATTTTTCATTTATACATAACGAGATTGCCACTTTTCCGAAGGATTAAGAATAAAATTAAATTTGTGAGCGTGCAAGGATATGTCAATCAAACCCACCGAAAAATTTGAAATTTCAATATCTTTTAAACGAAATAAGATTTTAAATTAATTTTTGTGTGAAATGCTATTAAAATATATAAGTCGTAATATTATAGAGAAAATAATAGCTTCAAATCTGTGTCCAAGTACCTTTAAGTTATTCATTTGAAAAAAAAAACAAGATGTGTTTGTGAAACACTATTCCCCCGCGGCAAAAAAAGTTCGAAAGAGCTATTTTTAGCATATACTTCACAGTCAGGGTCACAAGGTCATTGACCTTGGTGTCATTTAAAAGAACTCAATTAAGTTATGGCAAAAGTTCGAAAAAAGCTATATTTAGCATGTAGCTCACAAGGTCATTGACCTTGGTGTCATTTGAAAGAACTTCATTAGTGGAGAATGCATACCAAATATAGTGTCTCTACCTCTCATGGTTCAAAAGTTATGGCGACGGTTAAAGTTGACAACAGACAGACAGACAAACAGATAAACAAACAATCAGATTAACAGACAAACAAACAGGACAAAAACAATATACGCCCTGGATCTATCGATCCGGGCGCATAATACCCGAGGCTTATAAAATATCTTTTGAAAATTAATACACACTTATACCATATATAAACAAGAGGCCCAAAGCCCTTATCGGTCACCTGATCATCAAACAACTTGTTTCATACCGTTTTGTGGTTGAGCTCGACTTTCCACTCGGCTGGCAGAGTTTTAACGGTGTTTACGGAGATGAATGAAAACAATTTGAAAGATAGGCATGCGATATACGGTTGTTTACATAAATTATCTTAAAAGACAATGTTAATAATCAGTTTGCTAGTGCATCTCATCTGAAAGTGTAAATGAGTGCGTTTCTGAGAAGGGGGTACTGAGTATAAATCGGAGTTAGATACCTTGTGTTATTATTAAACTATGGGTTTAAAATTTATTTCCGACACAAGTGCCTTCATGTAATTCCTGTGTAAGACTTTCATCGTCCATTATAGCGCACCCCTATCCTCGGGGGTTATCTACACCCCTGAGGTTGATTCAAATAACAAATTTGAATCAATTTGATAACAAATTTGAATTATATGCTAACTGAAGAGGATTCTACACGAGTTTCATCTTTCCTGGCATAGTGGTTCTTAAAAAGAAGAGTTTTTAAAAAATGCAATCATTATTAATTTTGGACTAATTCATAACTATCCCCCCTTTCAAGAGGACTTGGCCCTTTATTTGAACAAATTTGAATCCCCTTCACTCAAGGAATTTGTGGCCAGTTTGGTTGAAATTGGTTCAGTGGTACTTGAGAAGATCTTTTTAAGATCCCCCCATATATTCCCCTGTTAAACTTTGATTGTCCATTATAGCTCCACCCTACCCCCGGGAGTCATCTGCACCCCTGAGGATGATTCCACACCAGTTTCATTTTTCCTGACCCAGTGGTTCTTGAGAAAAAGATGAGAATCGGAAAAGTTTACTACGACGACAGACAACGGACGCATTTTGATTAGAAACGTTCACTTAAACTTTCGGCTTAAATGAGTTAAAGGTCTTATAAAAAGAAAAAAAACATCTATCAAATAAACATGTCATATCCCCAAGTGTTCCATCTATATGACAAAGATTATCTCTTTTGCAAAAATACGCCAGACCCCAAAGTTACGTCCAAAGTTGGTACCTACTTAATACATGTAAATAAGTAAACTCCTAGCACCAACTAATAAAATATATGGCCAAGGTTTTTTATTCAAAGTAAATCAACCTGTAAGGTCAAGTCAATATAGGTAATTAGTTGGAACCTTAAGAAAAGTTTTATCTCTATATACTTTTGAGATGGTCGCACTTTGATTGAGCGTTAATTCTAGAGTTGCGGAGTAAGTAGTTGATCCTTAAGTCGCGGGTCCGAATCCCACTGTTGGTCGCACTTTGATAGAGCGTTAATTCTTGGGTTGCAGAGTAAGGAGTTGATCCTTAAGTCGCGGGTTCAAATCCCACTGTTGGACGTGGAGACCGGCCATTCGGATGAGACCATATTTAATGAAATATAAACGTAAGTTTTGCGTATTACAGACTGAGATTCCTTGTCGCAGTAGGTGCTGGCACGAAAAAAGATCCAAGGAATTATAATTTGCAACCTCAACTGACAAATACTGTAGTGGGCCCAAAATTAGTAATACAAAAGACACAAAAATAGATTTAAAATTAATGTTCCTATGCAGCGAAATAATGGACTCATTAAGGATCTCTAACTTCCTGCACTATGATCAACTTGAATAAGCCTACAAAGTATTACAGAACAACAATAACATATTTTCGACAAGTGACACAGACATAAACCATAGTTACAGAGTTCAGCATTAGATACATCTAAATGACGAAACACCTGTCAAACAGAAACACAGACGCTTTCCTTCATCCATGTTTCAAGAAGTTCGTAACCATTTACAACAGTTCCTGACAGCTGAAATCATAAGACGGACAGAATCACCATGCATGGACCAGCAACGTAGTATTATGTAGAAAGAAGAACGGAGAGTTACCTAAGTGTGTGGATTATAAACAACATGCAGCAATCTTCTACAGCAACCTTAGCTTTCTTTTTAATGAATGGAAGAAAGCTAAGGTTGCCAATAGACTTTTTATTTTGAAACAACCCATACAAAAACCATCAAATTCAAGAAGTTGAGACTAGATACACTAGAACTGTCCAAAATGGACAAAATACCCCCGCTGGGTTTTTCAGAGGTGTTAAATCATGAATATTTTATGGATCCAAGAGAAGAGAGAAATGCTAAAACATTTTAGTGCAAATGTAACAGAGGAACCGTTAGGAAGCCAGAGGAACCGTCCACAAAAGCCTTAAGCGTACGAAAATTTCACCATGCACAAGAGGCGAAATTATTGCCTCATGTCAGGAGAGGTCTTGTTCTTGATAGTCTAGTTAAGAATCTATCACAGACTGTGTAACTGTAAATATTTGCCTTATGTACTAAACAATAGGGAGTTATCTCTATAATTTATGATTTTAAAATGGCCTACTTGTAGTTCAAAAAGATTATCAAAGACAATTTTATAACTGACCACGAGGTACAACTTTACTGAAAAACATTTAGATTTTAATTATTTTTTTTTATTCATTTGCTGTGTAATGACAATGCTTATTATACCCCACGCAACAAGTTGCGTGAGGTACGAGTGTAATGTTTTTGACACGTCCGTCAGTCAGTCAGTCATGTTTTTTTATTGTCAGCACAACTCCTCATAAACAGCTGCACAGAATTTGTCAAACTTTGCCGATATTTAGGACACAATGTGTAGATGTTCACATAACCAGGAAATTGGGATTCCTTTATTTTTTCCGGGAATTTCCGCACTTTTACACTTGGATTTTGGGCCATATCTTGCATTTAGAGATGAACGGTTTGTCAGCGCAACTCCTCATAAACCGCTGTACAGAATATTGTAGAACTTTGCCACAGGCACCTAAAGTTACTTATTTTTCTTTTAATAAAAATATACCCATACCTAATAATAAACAAGGTCCCCATCAGCGCCATCTTGATTATTCTTAGGTCTGTCACATCCACTTGTATTTTAGTCTGAAACTCCGTCAAATAAATTCCCTGCGATCATATTCTTTCTGTGGCCAGTCTTTCGAGGTCTAAACTTACGGACAGTGCAACCAGAAGGGCGCATCACACTTGCAAATATTAAAAATCCCTCGTCAAACTCGATCTACTGCTTCAACAATCCGAGAAATCGCCAAAGAGGGGCCTAAGTTTACATTCGACCTGAAATTCTTAGGGAAAGCTTTTTATTTGATTGGTCAATATATTTGTAAGATTAATTTAAAAGAAAAACAACCGGCGAAAGTTAGTACTTATCCCAAAACAATCTTTCAGACAATAATACAACGTAATATACATTTAAGAACATATATTTTATTTCCCTCCCAAAAAATAAAGCTTGATCTAAGCGATTATATTTTGTAAATGTCGAAGATCGGCTTGATCATGTTGATGAACATTTTCGAGACAAAATATTGAGTCGGTTGAAAGTCCCTACTTACACGCACTAAATATAATTTAAAACACTGTCATTATTGATGCGCTGTTTGAGCGCTTTCCGTGGAGAAGATTCTTTGTTTATTAAAGTATGTACGCGCGTGTGTGAGAGGGGGGTATTCACTCTAAAATTATTCAGGAAGTGTTGAGATCTGCAATTTTATGTATTGCAATAAAATAGTGGCATGGCAACATTTTTATTGTCCGAACCCCTTTTTTCTTGGTAACTGATAATACATATACATCTTGCATAAGCAAATTAATATGTTAGTTCATTACATAGCCTTTTATCACTGTGACCCTCCCTTTTTTCAATTAAGAATATGCCAGGTATATATGTATATATATAACTGGATTTTTGCAGTCTATTGTATTTTGAAAACCGTTCAATATACTCTAGATGATTTGTTGTTGATTTTTTTTTTATTTCAAGCACCCCCTCTTTTATTCAAGATTGTTGAACGCAACGATCTGCATTTATTAATGCAGTATATTTTACAGGTATATTTACAAGAAGTGTTTTATTTATCCCATTTTGCATTTTTTTAAATCCATTTTAATTCTCGAAATATTTATTAAAATTTCGAAGTAATCATGACACGCTGCTTTAGATCCACCACAAAACGGACAAATACGGAATTACCATTAGCATATTGATGTTTACTTCCGGCCCCCCTTTGGCGATTTCTCGGATTGTTGAAGCAGTAGATCGAGTTTGACGAGAGATTTTTAATATTTGCAAGTGTGATGCGCCCTTCTGGCTGCACTGTCCGTAAGTTTAGACCTCAAAAGACTGGCCACAGGAAGAATATGGTTGCAGGGAATTTATTTGACTGAATTTCAGACGAAAATACAAGTGGATGTTACAGACCTACAAAAATTCAAGATGGCGCCGATGGGGACCTTGTTTATTATAAGGTATGTGTATTTATTTTTATTTAAAGTAAAAATAAGTAACGTCATATGCCTGTGAACTTTGCATATAATTAGGACACAGTGTATAAATGTGAATATTAATAGGAAATTCCGATTCCTTTATCTTCCTGGGAATTTTCACACTTTTCAACTTAGATTTTTTGCCATACCTTGAATATAGAGATGGACAGATTGTCGAACGACTCCTCGAACTTTAACCTCTGCACAGAATTTGCTAAAACTTTACAGATATTTAGTACACAGTATGTATATTACCCGGAAATTCCGACTACATTAATTTTTCTGGAAAGTTCGGCACTAACCGCTGCACGGAATTTTTGCCTGTTGTAACTCACACTTGATGTTGACCAATAAACTATGAATTTTCATATCAGACGGCGAGAATAATATTAACAAGGGGCTAAGTGGTAAATTAGGAGCTATGCAGTAGGTGATTGCAGTGCAAAACGTTGCTGTTTTTTGATCGTCAGAATGAAACGTGTTTGAAGTCACATGTTTTCCAAGGCTAGATTCTGAACGATTTGTTACCATTAAGACTTAAATTTCAACAACCAACAGTGAACTTATTTCACAACCCGTTTAAATACTTGCATTGTCATAGGTCATTTGCAAAAATATTTTAAGAATTCTGCTTTAACACACACTACTCGGAATTTGATAAATAAAAAGATGTTTGATTTCGATGAACGGTGTTGTCGTGGTTACTAAAAATAGAAATTTCTGTGAAATTGTTTCAAAATTCTAATTCTCCTCCAGTTTTAGTCTGATATCAATATAACTTGGCACACAAATTCTCAACTGCTGCTTTTCTCTTCCTTTTCTATAGCCTAAGTAACCAGTAAAGCTTCAGTTTTGACAGAGACTTCTGGTTCTGTAGATATTATCACGAAAAAAAATTCCTCACTTCTCGATGGCCTTGAGTGCCGAATATAGGTGTTAAAACCTATAGGTATTGAAACCTACAATATGTTGGATTGTTTTATACCTTGTCTTTTGTTGATATATTTTAGAAATTTTAATTTCAATACTGAAAACCAACTTTTTATCGCGTGCGAGAAATATTTGCGAGTTTCGCGAACTATTTTTATTCGCGAAGATTAATCGCCGTGAACCAATACTTATACAAGTATTTGTAGAGAATGTTTACTCGGTCGCGAAAATTAATTTTCGCAGACTGATTTCAAACTTCCTTTATTTGTAAAATATAAAAACTATAAAATTCACGACGCGTTTGATTGTCACATCCGTGCACTTTCACATAGTAAACTTTTAACGAATTAAACACTCACAGCGTAAGCATTATCAACAAGAGATCCCGTACCCTGTTTACAAAAAGTGTTTGCGTTTCAAATGATTTGATCTGGTTGTTAATCACATGTCATTGAGCATAGCCGGGCTGATAAAATTAATATCTGAACTCGTTTATATTGTTTATCCGTGTGCAATATTGTGAGTCATGATATTACACGGGATATACTTCAAATATGTGTCCATGTCCCTTTAAGACGACGATGAAGACGAAATGTTCACTTATTACAAGCATATCCTAGCTTTCAACGGTTTCAATGATGCTCACTCCTCCATGGCACCTGATCCCACCTCTAATATTTTGAAGGTTCGTGTTCGCTCTGCTCATTCTATGTATTGTTTAATCGACTTTTTGAGCTAGAATACTGTTCATTAAACTCATTCCTCTATGATACCTGATCCCACCACTGATGTTTTGGAGATCCGTGTTTTGTCTGCTCTTATTTTGTATTGTGTTATGGACGTTTTGAGCTAGAATTTTCCCTCGTCATCTCCATATATTTCATTTCAGTAATTCTGAAATGTTCAGACTCGTGATAGCCTAGGTAAAAGAAAATGTGTATTTGTGTCTTGGAGGTCAATATCAAGGCATATACATCTACAAGCATAATGTAAAAGTGCTTTGATGCCGTTGTCATTGCAACCAATTTAAAAGACGCTAATTATTGACAGAGTCTAGAAACTAGAGTATAATTTCAAAGGCCTTTGATGTCATGTATAGCTCTCCATTGTTATGTATGATGTCCTTTAATTAATAAACTGTTTTTGCAGTCCATAGAACTTTGAACCTTAAAAAATGAGGATCTGCACTTATCTTATGAACACAATAAATGCATTTCTCTTTAGCTGCCTGTTGGGTAACTTTCTTTATTTCTGAGAGGGAGAGGACTATTTAAGTGTTTGGAACTTGTGTCCAATCCCTTTGACATGTTGTCAATAAAATATGTTCAAACTAAAACATTTCTGAAAATGTTTTTAAATGTTCCTTCATTATTTACACACTGAATTGACGACGGATTTTCCGTTATTTCCCGATCATGACAAGAAGCATACGGCGGATGTAACTGGTCGGCTGGGAATGCTCACTCCTCCATGTCTCCTGATCCCAACTCTGATGTTTTTGAGGTCCGTGTTTGGTCTGCTCCTATTTTTTTTTTTTTATATAGTTTTAAGGACTTTTGAGCTTGAATACTGTTCCATATCTCCATATATTTCATTTCAAAAACCACGGTCCGGAGTATGTATAAAGATTTTAACATGCTAGAAAGGAAGAGGATTGTATATTTGGTCGTAGAAAGCATTGATGGATCAAAATATAGTTGGAAGTGGCCATTTAACAACAAGAGGCCCATAGACCACATCGGTAACAAGTCTGAGCTCTGGCTATGTAAACTAAAAGCAAAAATCAGTTCAGTATTGAAAAAAATTAAATATAAAAGTTGGTTCAAGTGGGATCATGATTTGAACAAATTTGAATCTACACCACATGAGGATGCTTCCATTTAACTATGACCAATCATGGTTTTGCTGTTCTTGAGAAGAAGAATTTCAAAAAATTTCCCCATGTATTCCTATGTTAAATTTGATCCCCCATTGTGGCCCCATCCTACACTACCAGAAGATTCGTCCACATGAGTTTCCGTTTTCATGGCACAGTGGTTCTTGGATGAAGATTTTTAAAGATTTTCCCTATGTATGCCTATATTATACTTTGACACCCACTCATGGCTGCCCTACCCTTTGGGGTCATAATTTGAACAAACTTGACTCTACACTACCTGAGGATGCTTCCACATGGGTTTCGTCTTTCCTGGTCAAGTGGTTCTTGAGAAGAATATTTTGAAAAATTTTCTTATGTATTCCTTTGATAAACTTTGACCCCCCATTGTACAGGTATCTGATTTGTGAATTGTAAGGAAGACGATCTTCCAAAATATCAACTCCATATATTAACCCTACAGCATTTACATTCATTATAATGTATGTAGTACTTACCTACATCAAAATCTGTTTTTATTGGTTTCAGTCATAACCCAGGTACGTTTACAAATGAACAAAAAGCTTTCTTACCCCACTTTTAAATAGCGACTTATATCAAGGTTTTTGTGCAATTCCGAAATCACAAAACCTTAACATTGTTAAGATGAATAAACAATTGCTTTTCCTTTTCTATGGTTTGTAAAATGTTAAACTACAAATGCTTCTATGATAATTCTGCATGTGTTAGTATTAATAGGTCCCGATGTCGTCTTGATTTTGAATACTATAACACTTAATTCCAACAATGCTATCTAAAAAAGAAAATTTAAATCTCTTCGATATGTTTGTTATTTAACGTTCCTCTCGAGAATTGTTCACTTACGTGGAGGCCCGGCAAATAAATGTATTCCTATACACGGCACTAAGGGTCATTTACATGTAGCCAGTGAATGAGTGGACTTTTTTGTGCCAACACCCACTGCAACACACGACCTTTGTTTACACGGTCTGATCCGAAGGACCGATGTACGTTTCCGCAGTGGATTCGAACCTGCGACGCATAGATCCCAGGTACTTGTTGACAACCTCCCTCGTTTTTTAACCCCGGGGCTTGTTATTTATTTATTTTTTTTTTATAAATTATATTTATTGTACTTTTTCAATCATGTGTACCATGGGAACAATTCGTGAAAACCCTAAAATGATCATTCCACAACCCCCCCCCCCCCAATATATATTATAAGAGAGAAAGGTATGCAACTCCAGTATGTTTACGTTTTACCCCCCCATTGGTCTTTCTGGGTTTAAAAGTACATAATTTTTTTTTCACTGTCGGTTCACGCTGTCCCTTTCTGTCATATTTCATACATTGTAGATTAAAGCAAAACAAACAAATTTAATATGTAAGCAAAAAGTAATAACGAAGGTCTCGATAAAAAAAAAGTCACCTTTGAGTGACTGTCCTTTGAAATTCAAAAGCGAATTGTAATTAGGGGACTCTTTTTTGACGTCAAGTAACTGTGGGAGGTTTCCTTATTGCTTTCTGGGATTGCCATTAAAGTTTGTAATGAAAATATTTCCATCACGTTACTTTGATCTGTGATAAATACAGCTGAACTCGTAAATTTATCAAACAGGAGTGTCTTTTTAGCTCACCGACGAACTTCAAGGCTCAAGTGTGCTTTTCTGGTCGAAATTTTCCAATTATTTGTCGTAGTCGCTGTACACTTTTCACATTTTCATATTCTTTTCTAGAACTTTTGGGCCAATTACAACCAAGTTTCGCACAGAGTATCCTTTGGTGAAGGGGATTTACGTTAAACTTTCATCACAAATAACCAACCAAGATAGCGAAAAATTGGAAAATATCCTCTCGTGAACCGATGTTTCAGACGTTTAATCGTTGTCAGGTATTGTAGATTCAAGATTATTCAAATCATCATACCCCATGCGTAGCTGATTGATTGATTGTATGTTGTTTAACGTCCCTCTCGAGAATTTTTCATTCATATGGAAACGCCATTACTTGCCGGTGGCGAGCTGCAAATTTTGTCCTATACTCGGCACTCGGGGCCACTGAGCAAGGAGGAATCTTTTTCGTGCCAGCATCTACTTCTACACGGGGGCTCATCCGAAGGACCGGTCTCCGCGTCATACAGTGGGATTCGAACCCGCGACGTATTATTTTCTTCGCCCCCTCCTTCTTCTGCGTAGAGCTTGAGCCACAAAGGACGCTCAAAATTTACATTGAGATATATACATTTAAATATTTCAAAATCTTCTCAACAATGGCAAACCCATAATTGGCCATCTATGGAGACATCTGCATGTGTTGTATATTCAAGTTTGTTCAAAACATGACACTCAAGTGTAGGATCGGGCTGCAATGGACGTTCAAAGTTTAACAAGAGGCCCATGGGCCTTATAGGTCACCTGAGTATCATGCAACAACTTTCCAGCGATTGTATTTGGTTCGTGTTTTAATCCAAAAGCCATGAAATTCACAAATACTGAAGGAGGCACCATTGCTTATCAAAGATTTCAAAGCATTAATCATTAATTTATTTTTAGTCAAAGTACCCTCCTGGTACCCCTGACCCAGCGGCCCTGAAATTATCTATTTTGAAAGAGGCCTGTTTCTTCATTATAAGGCCAGCATTTTTTTTATGTTTAGGTTTAGTTATGAACATGAGAATAAAAAAGTCCCGAAGGAGAAGGAAATAAAAATTTTTTTTTGATAAATCAATTATTAACACTTGTACATTCTTTTTTTCTGCTATTCTAATAGGCTCCTTACCATTGGACACATAACGCTAACAAATACGAAAGTAGAACATTTAATTGCTTATTTCATCATCTGCCAGTTTGGGCCAGTTATATAAATTTTGTGATGTTGGTCAAAATATATTTTAAAAAATCAATTCTTTAAAAGTCTTTCAATATATCTTCATTTTTTAAATATGTGTTAGGTGAATGTGTAGACATTGTTCTAGAATTTACTTGATGCCTAAATTATAATTCCTATCATAAAACAGACAGGGAGTATTGGGCAGTAGGGTGAACATTTTTTCAATTAAGTGTAAAATAATTTTTCTTACTGATACAAATGATACTACATGCCTGTATATATTTGTATATTCTTGCCTTTTAATAGTTGATTTTTTTTTTATTTCTTCAGGTTGTTTATTTCTTCCTAAAATGGACTTAACTTCTCCCACAGTTTTATTCATTACATCTGATGCATAAGCAACCCTTTTCTGGAGAATGATGCTTAGACTGTAAGCTATAACAGAGACCTAAACAATGTCGCTGGCAATATGCAATAGCTACCACGGGCAGTTTAAAATCTGGGGGAGGAAAATAATTTACAGACAGATACTTTTGAAACGAATACATAATTATCTCACCAGCATGTCATTGTGCAACAAAGTCGTCAGCATTTTATTTGTCCTTTGAATGGAAGAAACGTTTTGAATGGCACTCTTATCGATGAATTTAACACTAAACCCAGCTTTCTTCTCAGATAAAGCTTTATTTAATTACCCGCCGTTTCATCTTAAAACCGGAAGTGCGAGTTCGTAAATTTGAAATCTCGATCCCGACTCAAATTTAATATCGGAAAGAAAAAAAATGTTTTATTTTTTTTTCTGAAAATTCAAAACCTTGAGCGGAGGGTTTGTAAAACTGAAAATAAAAGAAATTCTGGCCTTAAATATGTAATCAGATCATTAGTATATTAACCAGGAGCAAAGGATAAGATGTTCAAAGAATTCATGCATTTCACTATATAATCATTAGAGCCCCACCCTAAAACAAGAACCCCTGACCCTGGGGCCAAAAAAATCACAATTTTGGTAGAGGCACTCTTGCTCATCATAACTAAGTACTTAGTAAGTTTATTTAATACCCAGGAGCAGAGAAGAAGATTTTCAAAGAATTCATGTATTTTCACTATAATAATATATAATCAATAGAGCCCCACCCTAACACCAGAACCCTTAACCCTGGGGCCATAAATTTCACAATTTTGGTAGAGGCACTCTTGCTCATCATAACTATGTACTTAGTTGGTTTATTTAATACCCAGAAGCAGAGGAGAAGATTTTCAAAGAAATAATGCATTTTCACTACCTACTTATTTAGCCCCGCACTAGCACTAGAACCCCTGACCCCAGGGCCATGAATTTCACAATTTTGGTATAGGACTCATTGCTGATTACAATCATGCAAACAGTTTGACTCCTTGATGTCCAGGAGTATAGAAGAAGATTTTTAAAGATTGCATTAATTTGAGTGGTTTTGGCCCCAGGGGGGCAGGGATCATGAAATTCACAATTTTTGTTCCCCTTTACCCATAGATGCTTTGTGCCAAATTTGGTTGAAATTGGTTCAGTGGTTGCAGAGAAGAAGCTGAAAATGTTCAAATGTTAACGCACGGCGCACGACGGACGACGCACGACGACGGACGAAAACAGATAGCAATAGGTCACCTGAGTTTACTCAGGTGACCTAAAAATCATGTAAGTATAAATTATAAGAAAACCTTCTCAAGTACAGTCATTATTCGTCATATTTTAATATGTGGAAGCATCTGTAGGAGAAGTTTCAAGTCTGTTCAAATCATTTCCCCCGGGAGTAGGGTGGGGCCATCTCTATATGTATCGGTGAAAAACGATATATTTAAAAACGGCTTATAGAGACAAAAGGGTTACATTATCGGACCAAGTAGTGCAAATTAGACTACGAAAATAGGAAAAGATGTTTCGATCCCAGATTTAAAAAGAAAAAAAATGTAAAAGGGGGAGGGGGTGTTCCAGTCCCCAAGTGCCTGCGATATTTATATGGAAACATCTTCAGATAGTATATATTTATGTTTCTTCATTCAAATCATGACCCCTGCCTTTCGCTTCAATTAAGTCTTTTGGATTTTCACTGAAATCTCCGTTCGAAATATGGCTCCCGTGGCGAAATTTTTTACCTCCTCGTATAGAAGAGTTCCTATAGTTTGTTTTTACCCTAGGTGATTCTGAACCAAGTCTACTGTGGCTATTGAAAATAATATAGGGTAAAACAGACTATAGAAACTCTTATGCGAGGAGGTAAACAATTCTATCAACGTTCCTGCATGCACGAACCCAAGCTTGTTCATCTGGGAGACCTGCTGGAAGCAGCTGCTTTAACAAAATCTCCTCCCTCTCCCTTGCTGTCGTTGCCAGACACACTTAAAGACTCATATGATATCAAAAACTTCAGTGTAACTCGGGAGGACATTTAGTCCGCAAAACCGAGTCCCTAAAGAAAGTTTCCATATAGAATGGTTTGCTAAGTCCATAAAACAGAGGAGCAAAACGAGCCTTTGCAACATTTATTGACTCAGAGTTATTCCTCCGAATACCTGCCCGAAAGATATGCAGCGAGATGCAGTATGTAAAAACTGCCTCTGACATGAATATGTACATAGGGTGCCCCTCGAGTATCCATTGAAAATAACTCTCCGCTGTTGGCAACTCGTGCTGGAGATGGGCATGCTCGAGATATAGTTTTATCAATTCACAGGCCATACTGTGCATAAAAATCTGGATAATCTGCCAGCTCTTATGATGATCTACATGCAAAAAAAACATTCTGATTTATTCATGCCCGTTGTAACATATACACAATGTCTTCGGATTAAAATTTGTTTTCACCCGTAGCAGATTAGCAGGGAAGTTGAGTCTTAGGTGAGGTAAAACCAAGCATTTTAGCAAGCCTACTCAACATAAAGGAAAATAATTCAAAACCCGTTTACTCTCAGAATTTTTTTTTTTTTAAAGAAGATTGGAAAGACGGTAAAAAAAACCCTCACACCTTACCGGCCTTCAAAAAAAGGTGTAAAACTAAAAGAAGGGCTGTCTAAACTTCGACATTTAATTCGTGGTTGTTGTCCAGGGGTAAAATTTCTCGTCGGATTTTCCCGTTATTTCCTGATAATGACAATTAAGGAGCACACAGCGGGTATGTCTGCTCGGCATGGAATGGTCACTCCTCCATGGCACATGAACCAACCTATGATGTTTTTGAAGTCCGTGTTTCCTCTGCTCCTAATTTGTATTGTTTTATGGACTTTGATTTTGAATAATGTTCGTTATCCCTATATCCTTCATCTTTTCACTAAGTACAATTTTGGATACATCTAGATCTATAGACATGGCATTGGAACCAACGGGTTTTGGAGGGGTTTAAGGAAACTTCAATATAAAATAATACATAGGGGAAGTAAATTCTATATTGACTTGAATAATTATCCACGTATAAAGGTTTTACAACAGTTATTCAAATGTTTTATTGAATAATTCCATTATAAACAGGATCTCTGTAACACGTACCTGGTGTGAGCATTGTGTTTTTGTATTTTCTGCAACATTTGGGTCACACTCATGACCACTTTGTAGTGAATGCTCCACGAGCTCCCCTTCTGTCAAAAATTGTGCATAGCAGTGTGGGCAGCTGTGAATCGTCTTCAATACACGGCTCCCCTAGGTATAGGGTAGAGTATCACAGCCCACAATAGCCCAACATCTATTGCCTTCTTCAGGTATTTTTTTTAAAATTTAAATATTAAATATTTATTTTGTATTCATTTTTCATTCACTCATTTCTCTTTTTTAGCAATTTACAACAATAATGAACAAAAAAATCAATTGTCGATGCATAATGAAAAGGAGAAACATATACTGCCTCATAAAAAAAGAACACAAGAAAAAAAAGTCAGTGTAATGCTTGTGCAGGACAATACCATCGAAGCCTAGAAATGGACACCTGGGTTCTTACTTTAACCCCAAGGCAGTGACTTGCACCAATACGTGCAGGACTTCTTTTTGCCATTGCCATCGCACCCTATCCATCTTACACTTAGTTCTCCTTCCCCACACACTCTACATTTTTTAGCATCGCATTTACAGAACTCTGTCGCATCTGTTTGGGTGGAGGCGTTTATCCTCGTAGGCCTCAACACCCAGCCGCTTACATTGGCATATGTATCTCACTGTAGGAAAGCAAAAAAAATGATAACAAAAATAAAAATGCATAATTATGGAAAAATAAATCCAAATAAACAAATCACAAGACAACTACATTTTTAAAGGAACAAAAAAAGTAAAATGATGGGGATTTGATGGCTAAGGGAGGGTGTTTATAAGGGTGTGCTTGAAGGTGCGTGTCATATAAAGAAATAGAGAACAGACACAAATTCAATTAAATTACCGTTTGAAATAATTTGAATAATTAAATGATAGAAAGAAAATAATATGAAAATTAAAACAACCTCTCCATATACATACCGGGTATTTAGCTCCTGATGGCCCCTCTAAATTCAGCTGCACTTTGGCACCTGTGACAACCTCTAAGTCTGTTGCCTGCATGTGTAAGAAAATGTCATCTTAATATGTTCTAGATTCATTGTGGAATCATGGTGGAAACTTTGGGCATATCTGAATATGATAACCCAGATTACAGCTAGCTTCAGTTACGGTATAAAGGACGAAGTTGAAGAATTTCGTTATATATATAAATCCCCCCTTCATCCCTTAATTCTTATTCAAAGTTTCGCAGTACAGAATATAATTTAAAGACATATATCATCGATAGACAAAAAATAATTTTCACGTGGCTCGACATGCTCCATGATTTTTCTTCTAAGATAGAAAACACGTTATTAAATGTAAATTTCGTGTTCCCGGGATGTATTTTCTACCGCTATAAAGGGATAATCGCGTTTTAGCGAGATGTAAAGGGAAGTGTTACCAACCTATTGTTCATGTCTCATTGTACATGTACATTCGAAGCAGGGATATATTAAGTGCCTGTCTCAGAGAAAACCATGCAAATTGGAAAAAATTGTCCAGATGCATTATCGTAGTAAATTTAAAAGTGACCCGTACAAATAAAGATTTGGTCCAAATAACCTAAAATATGATTTACATTTTGTCGTAAGTTGTTTCTATTTTTAGTAACGGGGATTATTTGTTTTCCTATGAAAAAGTGTAAAACGAGCATTGACATTCATTGAAAATGATGCATTTTAAGTGCGTTTTTTAAACATATTTGCTATAATTTTTATTTCAATGTTGCATATGTTATGAAAGGGCAATAGTAGGTAATTATACTCATTAAAAAAAATTTACATATGTATTTTGTATTTAGCCACATTATATCAGGGAATATACAAAGAATCTAGATTTTAGCAATAAAGGCTTTTTTTTCAAAGTTTGCTTAATCGTATCTTGAAGCGAGGATGATTTTTTTATTTGAATTATACTGTTTTGAATTTATTCAATATAGAAGAAAAACATATTAAAAAATTGTCGTTGGCAAACAACTCTGCATCACAGAAAAAAATTCCAATTACGGGTGAATTTTTCAATATTAATCTTAAATTAAAACATGCCATTTCATGCTAAAAAATGTTACATAAATGATTAAATGGTATTTTCATGACATACTAAATTTTTAGAAATTATTTATTGATAGAAAGGAAATCTTTTTTCATTTAAATGCCTTTAATTCTAATATTTAGATTTTTTTTTTTTGCATTTGCCTAGTCAGAGTTAGGTCCCCTTGCGCAACTCTCCTTCTTTAAAGGTAAATAATTGCACTGGAAAATGTCTATGGGGAAATTAATAATGACACATAAAAGCAGTCAACTTTCTATGGAAAAACTCACAATTTAATGCAAACAAAATGAGTAAAAATTCACAAGGATGTGATTTTCATAAATTTTCCTAGATTCTGTGTCATGAAACAGAGGAATATCTCGTGTAGTTGATTGTGACAGAAGCACTGAAAAACGTCTAGCATGTTTGAAGTTCTCAGAGTGTATTCAGTCTTTTTTGTCAAGCCTGGGACACCATAAACTTGAAACAAGCTAATTCAGAGAATTTATATGTCTTCCGTAAGGGCAAAAGTAAACAATGCACAGTTCGAGGGGAGGGGGTGGGGAGACGGATCCCCTTGACTGAATTTGTAGAATTATCAAATGTATACATGTAATCCGAGATTCCTCTGATTCTAAACCCCGCTTTCATATTATGACTCAGGGTCGTAGCAACAGAAGGAGGGGGGGGTGACAGGGGGCCCTGCCCCCCCCCCACTTTTTTCCCAACCTTACTCATACTATAGGAAATGTCAATTGAAAGCCTGGTTGGATTTTGCTTGTCAACTTTTTCTGGTAAGTAAAAAAAAATTTCTCGGATTAGTATACATGTATACTGAAGCAAATAAATTATGCCAATATGGATATTTATAAAGATTTGATTGCTTATTCTTTTTATGTGTATAGAAGATTCTTTTTATGTGGAATGATAATCACACTGTAATGATGATTTTATGAGTTTGTACAAGCCATACCTCATAAATTTTTCATTTTACATGCTGAAAACTACCATTTAGTTAAAAAAAAAAATCGGAAAAAAATGGATCTTCCAGGATTCGAACCCGGGACCTCTCACATTTGAAGCGAGAAACATACCACTTACACATCGGAACCGCTTTTACCTGGCGATAATAATATGCAAAGATGAAGTAACATACATGTTTATATTCACATTCGATAATTGTCAAAATTTTATACAATGCATGGTGTCTAATTAAACCTTTCATAAACAGTTCTAATAGATGTAATAAGAATATAAAACCCGCCGAGAACCTGTTTTATACGTTATAAGTCTCCTCATACCCCTGTGCTAAAAATAGCGACATGTAATACAATAAATACTAATAAAACAAACAGGGGGGGGGGGGACTTTGAGGTCCTAGGGAGTTTTGCAAAAGCTCAAAATCTTCTTGAAATATCGTGGAAACGAAAGCGTTACAGACAGACAGACGGACGGACAGACAGACCCAAATTAATATCCTCCACTTGAGGACAATTAATTATGATACATGTAAACACCTTTGTCCTTGAAATTTACAATAAAATTTCATTTCAAAGTATGAAGACAGGCACGTAGCATCGTTTTTGAAAGTGGGGGGCCAACCAGAGAATTTTTTTTTCACTTACCTGAAAAAGTTGACAAGGGAAAAAAATCGAAAATTATATTCATCAAAGTCGAAAATCATATTTTGTGGCTCCCTCCCCCCACCCCCTGTTGCTACGTCCCTTGAAGAATGTGAGAGAACTGTAAATTGTCCAGATTGTGTTTAATTGTAGAAGAAATCAAGTTGAGTTGAATAGCTCACAAAGAAGAGAGTGTACGTATTCTTTCATTCGTCAAAAAAAATCAAGTTATTGCACCTCCTCCATAAAAAAAGCAGTTGTCTGAAATATCTCAATGTTTGTATAAATATGTCGTCCCCGACTTCGTTCGGGGCGACATAATAATAATAAGAAACAGAGTAAAAACAATATGTTCCCCAACTTCGTTTGGGGAACATAATTAAAACAACCTCTCCATATACATATTTTGTTCCCGATGGCCCCTCTATATTCAGCTGCACTCTGGCTCCTGTGACAACCTCTTGCCTGCATGTGTAAGAAAATGTCATCTTAATACTGTAGAAGCACAAATTTTCGTGGGCATAAAATTTCGTTGTTTTGTCATCAAAAATAATTTCAAGTGCATTTAATTTCGTTGTTTTATAAATAACTCTATTCAATATATAGTCATATAAAATTTCGTGTGGGATTTAATTTCGTTGTATTTTGTTAACAACGAATTAAACGAAATTTAATCCCCCACGAATATTTGTGCTTTTACAGTATTTTCTAGATTCATTATCACATGATGGAAACTTTGGGCAAATCTGAATATGATGACCCAGATTACAGCTTCTGTTACGGAATAAAGGACGAAGTTGCAGAATTCAGTTATATATAAATCCCACCTTCATCCCTTAATTATTAATCAACGTTGCGCAGTACAGAATATATTTCAAGACATATTTAATCATCGATAGACAACATAATTACCACAATCCTCGACTTGCTCCAAGATTTTTCTTCTAGGATAGAAAACACGTTAATATAAATCTCGTGTTCCCGGGATGTATTTTCTACCGCTATAAAGGGATAAGAGCGTTTTAGCGAGATGTAAAGGGAAGTGTTACCAACCTATTGATCTTGTCTCGTTGTACATGTACATTCGAAGAAGGGATATATTAAGAATACCAGGATTGAGCCAATCATTTACATGTATTATACTATGATACACATAATAATGTGATTGGTTGTACGCATGTTATTTTACGTCCCATTCGAGAATTTCACACTCATGTAGAGACGTCACCATATACCGGTTAAGGACTGAAAACTTTTAACCTTTACTCAGCACTCAGGGTCATTGAGCAGTTAGGGTCTTTATCGTGTTAACACCTGCCGTAACAAGTGGCCTTACTTTTTTTACGGACCCGCAACTTTCACTCAAAGTGCAGAACACATGGCGAAGAAACAGTTAATCGACTTAAGTCAGTAGAGGCCGAGATTTGAACTCATGATCAGGACCTCCCGATCATGGAGTTCGTCTGACTAAGCTACTATGAACTGTTGCTGCGTTTCCGAATCCCATTGATGGACGTGGAGACTGTTTTTTCTGATGATAGCACATAAACGAAAGTTGTTGGGCGCAAAGGGTGCTGGCATGAAAGAGATTCCTCACTGCCAAGTACATGGCTAATTTTGAATCCCTCCGTCTGCAAGAGAAGGCAGCTCGATGCGAGTAAACAGAAAAATCACGAAGGACGAATATTAATACTATAATCCGTTCATATCCTCAGGTAACCGCACGCAGTGGACACTGACCCGCGAAGACCACCAGTTACTTTTCATGCGTGTCAAATCCATGACGCATTGTCTTGTCAATGACAATTATTAAACCTTCGTCTAATTATTATATCATTCTCATATCTCTCAATCTCAGACGATTTAATCCATACATGTTATTTTTGTTAGTTTGACAGAAAATAAAGCGCAGTCCGTTGACATGGTCATTATACCCTAAAATTTAAACACGCAGAGGATCCTGAAATGATTTTTAGCTCACCTGAGCCGAAGGCTCAAGTGATCTTTTCTGATCAAAATTTTTGTTGTCTGTCATCGTCGATGTCGTTAACTTTTTACATTTTCATCTTCTCAAGAACCACCAGGTCAATTTCAACCAAACTTGCCAAAAAGTATCATGGGTGAAGGGGATTCAAGTTTGTTCAAATGAAAGGCCACCCCCTCTTCCAAGGGGAGATAATTATGACATAGCAAAAATCTTTAAAATCTTCCTCTCCAGAACCACTGGACCAGGAAAGATGAAACTCCTGTGGAATCATCTTCAGGTAGCGAAGATTCAAGTTTGATCAAATCATGACCCCCGGGGGTAGGGTCGGGCCACAATGGGGTATCACAATTCAACATGGGAATACATAGGAAAATTCTTCAAAAATCTTCTTCTCCAGAACCACTGGGCCAGGAAAGATGAAAATATGAAACTAGTGCAGAAGCATCCTCTGAAAGGGAAGATGTAATTTTAGGCAAGGGTGTGGCCACAATGGGTGATCAAGGATTTACATAGGAATGCACGGTAAAAATCGTTAAAATTCCTCACATGGCCTTCATGATGATTGATCATCAATTTAAAAGCATCAAAAGGTAATGTAAATTGGAAAATCAGGAGAATAGAGGAACCATAAAGTGGAAAAATGAATACAAAGGTTATATCTATAAAATGTTCATCTTATAAAGAACAAAACCATAATGTGTCACAATAGCATTCTAAGGAAGTGTAGATTTAAGTTTGTTTAAATACCTCAGGATACCCCCCCTCCCCAGAACCTATTTTTATATTTTAACTTTTAATACTGAACTAATTTTTGCGTTGACCTAGCCAGTTGCTCAGGTGAACGATGTGACCCCTGGTCCTCTTTTTTCAGATTTAAATGACCTTTGATTATTGGTCCAAAGTTCTTATAAAAAGGGTGAAGGTCATACGCTATGTAGTTTGGACTTGATTGGCTTCTTCCCTAGAGTTGAAAAGTTTTATTCAATGAAGGACCTATGGGTAATACTTTTAACGTCTTTAAATGGTGTGACTGTCATAAACCTCTTCTAAGACAAATTTAGCTGAAAAAATCTTGAATTTATGGTAGTAATTTTTGTTAACCCTTATTTTACTTTGCATAATTAAGGATTTTCATCAATTGATAATTTTTCAAAACCCCTGGTAGGGCAGGCTGATTTTTGTCTAAGAACATCTACAAGTACTATAGTTTTTAATTTTGAATATCTTAAAAACTTATCACAACGTAAGGTACGTTGTGTATGTCTTTGAACAATACATTCCGTCTGTGAAGAGGTCATGGACTGCACATCATAAAGGAAAATGCTACTTCTATTCATTCAACAGGTTGAAACCACTACCTTATATGGAAGGCAAGTTTCAACACGTGACGATGTTTTTGTCACACCCGTTCTCCAATCGAAGGCAGATATTTGGGTTTGAGGGTCGACAGAACGCATTTTGCCCTCGGACTCCGTCAATAAATATTTTGTTATACCTTTCATTTTATTACTTTTTAACATACATGCATCTTGTACTGTCTTCCGTGATATTATCTCAGGTCATGTCTGTCACTGGTGAACACCAAAAATGCAAACGACATTAAGCCCCACCTATTCTGTGACGTAAGCAGTCCAACATCTCATCGACAGGTCCAACATCGATTTTTATGCCCGCTCAGTAAAACATAAGCAATGTTGGACTTTTTTCGTATGAATTTGTATAGATTCAATATTTTAAGGTACATGTAATAGGAACTGTTTTCGCACACTGACATGGTTTTATAAATCAATCTGCATGTCCCCGTCCACTGGCTGCACCTTATGATCAGTGGAGTTGAAAATATTTTGTCTATACTTTCCGACCAAGGGGTTTGTACAAATGTCTTCCTTTTCCCGACAATTTCTATTCTAGAGGGATTCCATGTATCGGATATGGCGTTGAAATTTAAGGTTTCTGACCACTTGTCTGATAGGAATTATGTCTAAATTTTCACTCGTACGGAAACAAGTAACCATTTGCCGATGAAGAGCTTAGAATTTTGATTTGGCACTTTTGGTCATTAATCAGAGGGATTTGTCGTGCAAGCACCTGCTGCGACATGGGACCACGATTGAAATGGTCGCATCTGAGGGATCAGTCTACACGTTCCGCAGTGGTATTCAAAACTGTACCACTGCTCTGCAAGGACGACGTTTGGATGATTGAGCTGATGCTTGGGCTTGGTTTTTACCCACGCTAAATGTGGTAAAATGAAGATTCAGCATAAATCTTTTCATCTTACATCATCAATTAATGTCTTAACCGTAAGATTCAACAAATTATTGAGTTTTTATTTGTGGTTTTTGAAATAGCAAAGCCATACAATTAATGTGGGAGTGGTCAGTTAACATTAGACTTTTAGCTAAATGCACCAGTAAAAATTCACACCAAATCAGAAACCTAAAATTGATCTTGCATGTAGCTTATATATATGGAAAACAGCAAATACAGTGTATTTAACAAGTAAAGACAAACTCGCATGTATATTGAAGATTTTTTTTTCTTTCAGATCAATTTATCAAGCAAAGCCATGTTAAATTAAAAGATAATCTTATATCAACGTCTAAAGCAATTCGATTACTCTGTCTCCATTGATGTATTATCAAAAATGCTCTATTTCTGACAGCAAAATAGAAATATGCTTCAAGACAATGAGGAACAGGACAGATGGTTTTTGATCCAATAATTTATCACAAAGTGTTATATATGCTAGTTAATAGAATGAGTAGCAGCAGAGGTATTTTTTTCTTTGCAAAGAAGGTTGTGTAATAAAAGACATTGAAATAGTAAATTGGTTGCTTGGATGAAAGAAACATGACAAAGCAAAAAATACTTGCTTAATCTTCAGTACAGTAAATAAATACCTTTGTGCGTCATTATTCTTAACACCTTTTGTAATGAGCTCCTCTGAAACATAATTATTAATGTAATCCCCCCTAAAAAGTTATTCCATACAAAATCCATCCAATTTATTGTGGAGTTTACTTTTGATAAAATATATCCCTCTTCAACTAATATATATATATATATATATATATATATATATATATATATATATATATATATATATATATATA